>OZ024902.1:90838630-91086130 GCA_964017125.1 Flabesymbios commensalis
CAATTTCCAGCTTCAAATGACGAAAAATACATAAATGTAGTATATATTTGACGAAAATTTGTGTCATTTTATAGTTACGTTCATTGACGAATGACGACGGAAATTTCCGTCATGTATGGTAGTGAAAAGGTTAAAAACGTCGATCCGTCACCGCACTGAAGGGGCTAAGTATCACGTAGTGATGTACTTATAGCGCCATTGGTATGTTCACAGATTTGACAATAGTATGTTCTCGGTGTGATCAGAAAGGGTCTTTCATGTAAGCCGTATGTGTCTTATCGGGACACACAGATTGACCTCCATTCTCAGGACATCGAGCGGCAAATAAACTCAAGATTCACCCGCTAATTTATCGTCTGCATAGTTTCCCAGCAAACAACACTGGCATTTGAAGCAATGCTGTTTTAATGTTGGATCTGCAAAGTTTCCCAGCAAACACTGACATTTGAGGCAATGTTGTTTTAAATTTGGGCCAGTGTCGTAGACGGTGGACCAACATTAGAACAGCATTGGTTCCATCCAATTCCCGTGTTTGCTATAGTTTACATAGCTGGATATCCACTGCCTTTAATTTGGTTACACCTCATTGGAATATGATTATTGTGGTTGCGACTACTATCAGATTATGGTGATAATTTATTGAGATTTTGGAGCTACAATAGTGCTATAGAATATTGCTTATATTTGATATTATATTCTGCCGTTTTATTTGTATACGTGTCATCATAGAGTTAATGGTGTCATTATTCTGCCAGCGTTTGCATGGTTCGGATTTGACCAGCCAGTTGAGCTACCATAGATATTTGAACGACCAAAGTAACCATTATTATAGTTGTGAGGCCAATCAACTTCACATGCAATCCAGTAATTATATTTCACATTATAATACTATCGAATATCTTTTGAAATCACTCGTGGTTTTTCGTTGATATGGTAACTCTGGCAAGCCGTTTTTAATTGAAATAGATGTTCTGACATGTGACCATTTTCTTGAATACCTAGACTCGTCTGCTTATAATATTCTGTTTTATTTATCCAGTTGGGGAAGCAGTATTGTGTAATCACCGAAGAAAGGATGTCAAGCGAAGTCATATTTTCAAAATTAAAATGCGGAAATATTGTATCAAACTATCAATGTAGGCCTATGTTTCTGTTCTTCAATTTTCATAAGAGTATACACAAGATAAGACAGCGTACAACTTAAAATCCTATATTTACGTGTACCAATGTTGACTGTACAGACAAACACATACAAATTAATTCACTTAATGAGGTAGACCGAGAGCTTCGCACGAATAGACCCAAATTACTCTATTTATCACCTGAATCGGGAATACGGTGTGTAGACGTAGTAGTACTGTGAGGTGCCTCCCTCTGTAATTGTATCCACTGCTAATTCCCAGGAAACACGAGACGTTGACCCAGTGTTGGCCAACACTAAATCGACACTGGATCAATGTCTCGTGTTTGCTGGGATATAGGTTGATGGATTACCCAGCCATGAGACGGAGACCCGGGTTTGATTTGATGTTATTAATCCAGACTTTACAGCGTCGGTACCAAATGGCCGCTGACTCAGGTTGTCGATGACTTGTCGCGCTGGGTTTTGGCATGACCCACATAATAACCGCTAGGAATGACGCGAATTGAGAGGTTCTGAGCACATATTTACCCCTTGTCCTGCTAAATTGTATGCTTCTATCTTTCATTCGTTTAAATCTGGAATTGCTAACACAATTTCCAGTTTCAAATGATGAAAAATATTACAATTTATGAAAAATAAACATCTCCGACATTGAAATAATTGATTAACCGAGCGCATATGACAGCCAATCTGATCATTTTCAGTGGTATTTTATTTGATTTGAAACATGCTAGCACGACAAGGGTTAACTCAACGTTTTAAACTAAAATTTGTACGCACCACTCATTTGAGTGGTAGATTCTACATGCACCTTAATCTCCAAAGGGAACAAACAATTGCATTTGTTTAATCTATACATGCGAAAAATATATGGAACTGTCGAATCAGTTATCGTTTTAATACTCTCTCGTGCAAAGCCAAAAGGCATTATCTGCTTACTTGTAAGCAGATACTGCCTTTTGGCTTTGCAGAGCAGTACTCTAGTCTTCCATAGATTTGGAAAGTCTGTCGGCATGGTTTTTCTTTGTATGAATTATGCACGAGAGCATGATATTTATCAGTCTGGTATCGGGATATGACGGTAATTTCAATGATCGAGTGAGATATCATATTTTTGCGTGCTGGGTTTTTCATAATTGGTAATACAATACTTCAGTGGGGAGTCATTAGGCCACATGACGATTGATGAGGTTTTAATAATGATTCTTTAGTATGTTTCTTAAAATATGTCGAGCTGTTGGTCGCGCACCCAGAGTTAAAATGATTCAGCCACTATAGTCGCTCCTCTTGAGAAATGTATAAAGCTATGAAAAAAGTTAATAATACTACATGCAGTCCATCATGTTCAAAATTATTTGTATTGGTTGCAGCAATGCTCTCCAAGTTTGTATGCTCCTGTACATATTAGAACAGCATGGCGCCGGATATTTTCCCTCACTCTGATATTTTATATATTTTGCGCAGATACTGTGGTGTTGAATAAAACAATTTGATTTCTGCTCTCTATATTTGGGGTGTACTTTCTCTTGAGTGATCTTTATTGGTTATGATAATACACTTACTGTAAATATGGGTATTTTTTTTTCATGTAACATACCATGTTAAGGATTCTATGTATTATTATACCCCTTGTATCTGTATCACCCTCCTTTGTCTCAGCAAGGCGAATCATCATGCACTATAACCCTTTCCCTTCTGTTATGTTGAAGTGTATATGTGCGAACAACATTAACAAATATTTTTACTTTTACTTTAGATTTGGATTCGTGTTTCTTTTTGGCGAATGACCCCGTCATATTAAAAGATACACCTATATCTGTATAATATTACATTATTGGATCCTTCTCTATCGACTCACAAAACAGATGAACTGCCACCTGGTGATTTCCGGTGCAATTTAAATGTTATGCGCTCATTGCTCAAGCCCCCTCGTCATTATCAATATAGAATTGGTAAGGCTTTCTGAGCAATATGTGCATGTGATTGTTGTTCTTAAGGCGTTCACCGGGAGGGTTTCATTCATTGATTCATTCATTCATTGATTCATTCATTCATTCAGCAATTCATTTCCGGTGCAATTTAATTCATTCATTCATTCATTCATTCATTCATTCATTCATTCATTCATTCATTCATTCATTCATTCATTTAATCGAAGAACATCAAAATCACTATCAACATCCTTAATAACAATTGAGGAATTGGGATATATTTTGTCGAGTTTTTGACCATCAACATGAAAATTGTTGTGTAGGCCTATGTTGAGTCTTTTGTGCATGTAATGAGTTTATGAATGAATAAATGAATGAATGAATGAATGAAGGAATGAAGGAATGAAGGAATGAATGGGTTTAGGCCACATTTGTGCACATATAGGCTAAATTGGGCCATAGCGATTATACGATTATTGAAAGATTTGATATTTTTCCAAAAGTTGGGGTTTGTGTGATATTTTGCTGATGACGTGATGTCTCCCTCTTTTACGGCAGCCAAATGCTGCAGCAAATCAATCAATCAATCAATCAATCAATCAATCAATCAATCAATCAATCAATCAATCAATCAATCAATCAATCAATCAATCAATCAATCAATCAATCAATCAATCAATCAATCAATCAATCAAACTTCTATAGCGCCTATATTCTCAGCGGACCGAGCTCAGAGGCACACAAATCCTTAGCGTGATAATGTGTCATAATCGAGGCCAAATCAGGTTTGTCAACAGGGAGCCGGGCTCTGGGGGGCTAGGGTAGAAAAGCCAGATCAAATAGGTGAGATTTAAGTAATTTCCGGAATGTTAAAATTGTTTTGGCATTACGTATTGGCACAAACATGGCGTTCCATGGACCAGAAATAGAGAAAGCTCTTGACACAGTCTTAGTTTTTATACGAGGAACAACAAATTTATTTGAATTTGTGGTGCGTAGATATTTTGAGCATTTCGGCCGAACAATAAGTCAGCCAGCGTCTGGTTGTTTGCCCTCTAGAGTTCGGAAAGTTATTGCGCATATTTTAAAATGAGTGCGAAACTTGACTGGAAGCCAATAAAATCGTTTTAGAATAGAAACGGAATGACTAAATCGTGGGGTCTTAGTTACCACTCTTGTAAGGCAATTCTGGGCGCGTTGTAATCTAGCGATATCCTTTTCTGGCATATTGTGAAAAAGTGAGTTACAATAATCCAACTTACTACTGACGAGTGCCACTGCAATTTGCTTGGCAAGATCTAAGGGCAGACTTTTTCGCATTCGACGCAGGTCATGGCCCTACATGTTTGGGATATGTGTTTTCGGAAATTCAGGCTACTGTCGAATACTGCACCAAGATTTTTGGCTGATGTAGATGGATTTGTGTCTTGACCTAGAATTAGGCATGGGAAATTATTCAAGAATTTTTCTTGCTGAAGTTTGGTCACAATAAGAAGAAATTATGTCTTGCTAGGTTCAAGCTTCAGCTTAGACCCTGTCATCCAGGCCGACACACCCATAAAACAATGTTTCAACTTCTCAAAAGATTCCTTAGCGTTTGAAATTGATAGAGACATGCAAATTTGAGTCTCATCGGCATAAAGATAGTGGTTTATGCTAAAACTAGAGATTATAGCGCTCAGTGGTGCAGGCCTAGTGTATGAGGTAAAAAGCACTGGTACCAGCACAGAGCCCCGAAGAACTCCATTTGAGAGTGTGATTTAATTGATTTAATTTTCACGGATTGGTGCCTATTTTGCAACCCCAATTGTCGGTTCAATTCTATGGACCAACGTCGCAAACAGTTGTCTAAATTAGAATAACACAAGCGTTTTGATTCATTCACATTGCATTTACACAATACCATCCATGCACAAATATATTAGGTTTGGAAATAGATAATTATATAACAATGCAAATTGCATGGCGGCTCTACAGTGTAATCAGATAATCACATGGTTATTGCCTTGTCTTTATTCGTTTGCTAAAAGACCAGGCTGTTTTCCAGTTTCGGTTATATTGGTCTCTTGTACAGACAGGAAATAACATTTATGTCATCATTGGACACATACAGGTTGAACTGGGCCAGGAGAACCTTCTGAGGATGATGTGATGAATCAAAGGACATACCCTCCAGATACAGGACTCGAAATTTGAGTCCTGGCAGTCTAAGGCCGAGCACGCTACCTCTCGGGTCACGGGCGGGATATGAGGTTCTCACAATACTGAGTCTTTATGAGTGGGTGGGGAACTAACATTTTGCTTCTTCAAAACCTGAATGCCAGAGCTCCGGTGCCCAGAGCCCACCGTCTACGACGTCGGCCCAACGGTAGAACAACGTTCCGAAATAACACTATAATGCGTGAGAACTAAGACTTATGGCCTTGTTTATATGGGCAAATTCTCGTTATTTCCACAAATGAAGATATAAGTCAATCAAATATCACCGTGCGGGAAATAAATCCTTTCTAAGCAGGTATTAAATGGGTCTAACACCTGGAGTGTGGGCGGCACTTGGAAGCGTTTTCGAACTGGGGTTTTTTTTCACAGTAAAATATGACAATGGTGTTAATTGGTTGAATATGAAGGTCCAGATCTTGAGTAAAACACCTACATGTATTGTTTAGTTTTCAAAAGGTGTGGGTTCATTTTAAACTGACAATTAAATTACGTCAGTAATGCCAAATTGATGACAAATGTAGAACTCGGAGACAAATTTAAACAGTGGAGAAACACTGCCGTTTCCACTGATCCATGCATGCAAATCAACAGAGCTGCTAAGCCTAAGGACAACACAGTATAGTTCTTTAGGGAGATTGTCATGTCAATTTAATTTTAAAAATGGAAAAAACATACGACAGTGTTGCTCCAATGATAAATAGTTTTCTTTCACTTGAAGGTCGAAATGTTAACCCTTTCAGTGCGGGGATCCACTTTGGACGTCAGATTCTGACGTCAAAAGTGTTATCACCACACTGTCAGAATCTGACGTCTAAAGTAAATCCCCGCACTGAAAGAGTGAAATTATTTTTGTGGTCGTAGGTCCTTTATGATGCGGAAATAATTTGCTCTCTTGGTTTATATAAAAATATTCAAGAGCTTCAAAAGTTTGTTAGTTTAATAGTATTTGAATGCATTTGAATCTGGAATGGACACTATTTTCAGCTTCGAATGACGAAAAATTGAATTATTTGATCAGCTGAGCATATACAACAAAATCAAACAAATTTTATTTGATGTGGCCAAATATCTAATATATCATTTATATTTTCACTCACTTGAAGTTGTGGATCGCGTCAGCGAGACACAACTACAAGTGGGTGAAAATTCCAATTATACAGTTTAATTGATGGAATCTATCATGGTCGAAATACTCATCCAGGTTTTCAAATATTAATTTAATAGAAACAATATATGGTGATAGGCCTACTATTCACACTCAAAATGTTGGTGTCCCACCCTAAATTTCCGTATGTAAATATTGTTTTCGCGGGTTAGGTAAATTGCTGATACAAGCAAAAACAATAACTGACATACTTATTGTGGAAGAGGCAAAAAGGGTGAAATGATTATGATTGATGTAGAGTCTTTGTATGTTGGCTATACTGAATTTTAGTTACTAAAAATTATTTTTGTGGACAAACCCATTGTTGAGTATCCCCTTGGGTGACAATTAATGATAACCCGTGACTGGTCAATCACTTCTGCGGTCACAGTTTACCGTGATGGGTGAAAAAATAATTCCCCTTTAATGTCACGTGAAGCCTGTATTTTCATTTTTCGGTACGCCTTGGGTTGAGTATTCAACACCTGATATATTATCTATGGAATCTCATGGGTCACATTTAATTTCGGTTTCTTCTATTCAAACATTAATGGAAGAGAACATGTACACATGTTATTCTTTCGTGTGCGTGGGAAAATGTTTCGATGAAATATTACATTCTCTGGACTGGGAGGGTCCCATAGAAAGTCATTCCGGCAGTGCTGAAGCGGGACAGGCCATATCCTAGCAAACACGAGACGTTAGATTTGCGTTGGTATAATACTGGACCAGCCTCGTAGACGGTGGAGAAAAGGTAGACCAACAGTGTCAGCGTCTCGTGTCGGCTGGGATCCATCATTGGATTGGATGGGCTCTCCACGATACGCAATATCGATCTGTGCCATTAAATCACATCAACCACTTTCAACAAGACCTCTATTAGCTATGTTTTATCGAAAGCTAAACTTCAATGATATCTAACAACCCATTGGCAAGGTTTCATTGTAGGCCTACAATCAAACTAAGTCATTAATTAATGGCAGACACATTGAATTTAGCTTTAACAATATATGCCCGCTGGGGCATATAGAGAATGATTTATCAATATTGAGCTGTTTCCGTCCAATCACAACAGCTATGAACATGTATTGTTTATATGGCATGTGGGCTACTGAAGGCTAGTCAATCCTAAACCGACGTCGTGCAATGGTTTAGTGGTACAATTCTCAAAATCAGGGGGAATGTAAACATTTTATACGAATTCGTTCAAATCAAAATAAAAACTCAAATTATAAACTGTGAGCTTGTGAAGTCACATTATGGTTTAACGTGCGCACCCTACATTATCGGTTAGTTTGTACCCTTGTGATGTGTCAAGTTACCTATATATCCCTTTCAGATTGATGCACGTACAAAATGAAAAGGATGCAATAAATAAAACTGAAATATTTGTCTGTAAGTTTACTACCGTGACAACGTTTATCTTTATTGCAGTCTGCCCTATTCTCCACGACTAATATACCTCATGGGTGTCCATTTAATTAGCGTCTAGTTGGTAATGTGATGTACTTGAGCGACCCTCTGATGACATCCGATAAAATATTATTATATTAGGTATTATCACTGCTCCGTGGCCTGCACTTTATCGTCCATTAGTTATGTTGGTTTAAGGTTAGACCACTGTGGCAGATGGTGGTCCAACATTAAAACAGCAGAACGCGATCGCACACCATTGTTTAGGTGGAGCGATTCAAGATATGATATACAAATTATATCATGTATGAGTGAAATCAACACTCCTTTTCCAGGGATGAATTACGGAAAAACTACTGGGCTTCTAAGTTAAAAGTAGTGATATAAAAACTACTCTAACTTCATCAGAATACATTATTCAATAAATGAGAAAACAATGTCAACTAAAACGTTTTCTGAGATTGAAAATGTGTACTCCCAAACGAGTTGGAAAACTGTTAAAACAGCCAGACAGACAATGTGCCATTGTGGTTTCAACTGAGTTTGGATGGACCACGTATGTACCCTTGATTGATTATTTGCTGTACCGTAACACAGAGAAGGGTCCCACATACCATGCATATGTAGCGGGCACGTATGTGGGATCATTCTTCGTTTGACTTCACAGAAAAACGTCTTTACTTTTTTGGATTGTTGTTTCATGGGCTTCCCAGCAAATACAAAACATTTGTATAACATTTGTACAACGCCGGCCCAACGTCTTCGACGTTCGTCCAACATTGTACAAATGTTATACAAATGTTTGTGTTGTCATGGTCTGTAGGCTCACAGGCTTCGTATTGTAGCTGTTGCGTCCTCGTGCTGACGTTGTTTCACCATGTATAATTGTGACTGCCAATCCCTGGAGATTTATACGTGGAGGTATGTCTGACTCTGGCTCAAAGCTTTTTTCCGTAAAAGTCACACTCTCATTGCAGCCACATCCACACGCACGTGAATGACAACACGTCCAATTCTGGTTTAATGCTGCTACATCGTCTTTGACGCTGGCCCAACACTAAACCAACACTTTAGGTGTGCTGCTTGTGTCAGTTTGTTCTTGTTGATAGGGGTCCTGTTTCAAATATCACAAGTGCAAGTTCTTTATCATTCTCCATGAATGAAATCAATATCATCATGTATTCAGGTGGTATTTTAAGACAAAAAATATATAAATTCCTAGCTTTCTCACATCGAGATTGATATCTACAGCACTGACTTTACAGTGATTTTAATTATATTGATCCTTTCGAAATGACTAGTTTCACGGCGAGCATTAAAAATTTTTGCATCCACTTAAACAATGTGTAAGTCATCAAGTCATTCAGTTAAAACTGTTTATTGAGGCTGGCATGTAAGAGGACAATTGCCGTTGAAAGGGAGTACGCCCTATCTATTTGTCCCTTGACCTTTGACCAGTATTTTATTCGATTAAGAGCTGGTGGAAGTGCCTGGTGACCGAGGCCTGATTGCAGCACATGGCTTCTTGGCACGATTGCCTGTTGGTGGGATTCATTCAATCAATACTTTTAGTCATGTCACAGAAATAATACGAGCGTGAGACCGAAAACCCATGCAACATTGCCGCTGAAGAAACTAACATATTGTCTTCTATTACATCATGCATTTGTCGATGCATATCAATCGCAACAACAAATAGCTGTTTTTTTCACTGCACATAACACTTTAGTTTTAATCAATTACTAACTTTCTTAGTATATACAAGCAGTTATATTGTTGAAATGTGTCTTTTATTATCATATACCAATTACCTGTTTATTTACATTTAGACTAACTATCACTCGATAAATAATTTGAAATTTTATATTGTGTTATTGAACATGTTGAATACCAAGCAGTGATGGCAACAGAACTGTTTCACATTAGCATAGCTTGAAAATCTAAATGGGTTACATATCGATTATATCTGAATGGTGAATTTTACAAGATGGAATTACTAGATACACCACCAAACAAATTGTTTCCGTTCAACTCATTAACCATATAACTGAAGCTCAAACTCTATTGCATTATCATGTATTTGATACTCTGAAAACTGTGGTTGCGAGCAAACACGAGACCTTGACCCATTATATATTTGTCAAGCATACAGTGGATCAACTTCTGGTGCTAACTGGCTCTGTAGATTTCTCATGCATATACTCTTTCTAACATGGTGTCATGCGTGATACTCTTCCTAACATGGTGTCCTGCTTTCTAATGAGCTGTCAACAATCGCATATGCCGCCAGAGCTTTCGCATATTTAGCTGTTTTAAGAGTGTTCTAGTTTTCGTTCAAGGCTTCTATGAATAGTTGCTGTATACCACCTTGCAAACACATGTACGAATTGAGATCCAATTCCAATTCTGAAAATACATTATTATCCAATAAATCAAACCATTATTTCACCTTCTCAAATATTGGCATCTAAATCTACGACATTCAACAAAGTATTTTTAAAAGGTGTCCTGCTAACAATTTCATTTTAGGGATGTCCTGCTTTCTAAGAAAATAAGAGCTAGTTAGAAAGCAGGATACTTTCTCATTATATTTTGTTGGATATCGTAGATTTGAGGATACTATTTGAGCTGGTGAAATAACTATTTAATGTATTGGGCAATAATGTATTTTAAAAAAATGCCGCGATAGGTTTGTCGATGGAGAAGGGGTACTGGGATGATTGCTAGTAGTAGTACTTTTCGCCCCAATTCGGGTAGGGTCATTAGGGATCTGGGGCCGTATTCTCGTACATTGCCAAGATAAGAACAATTCTTTTCTTATTTAAGATAAGAAGTGGCGGAACTAAGAAGTTGCGTAAGTTGGTATTCTCGAAAAAATTTGGAACATTCTTTGCTACTCAAATTTCTTTCCTTTGTTGCAATGGCAACAGCCCCAGCATCCTCATCTTACTATGACATCACAAAGCTAGCCTAGTCTATCAGTCATGTCAGTGCAGATTCTAGGCCTATGGTTATGCCCAGACTATGGTGACAGTTTCTCTGGCATGCAAACTTCAATGTCGTATATATATAAATGAAAAACATCGATATTTACTGACGGATCTTTTGCATAGTAAACACGGCTTTTCTGTGCTGTTTTGGCACACAATACACTGTGCTGCGTAAAGTTACGGCACCTCTGAAGCTGCCGTAAAATTACGCAATAATATACCCAATTTCTTATCTTTATTTTTTCGAGAATAGCACTTAAGAAAAATTTCCAAAGTCACGCTACTTCTTAGCCCACTTACGCAATTCTTAGACTTACGCAATTCTTATCTCTTTCGAGAATACGGCCCCTGTTCCGTCTGTTGAATGCTGGACGGCATTGTACGGAAGCACTGGTCTGCAGCAAACATAGCTGCAGCCTCCTCATATCTGGCCATAATCTTCGGGCGGATTGTCAGTGGTGTACCCTAGTTCCTCCGCACAGCAGCGGAACCAATGCAGCACCCGCATCAGTGCAGGCGCTGGTGTAGGCCGTGGTAGCCATAAATAACCGGAAATAGAGTGTTTGACATTAGGTCTCTCACGAGGGATGAATGGAGTTACCCTTCCTATTGTTACTCTGGGGACTCTCCGACCGAGGATAGCGAAGCTGTGCTAAATGCCAAGGAGTTTCAGCATTAAATTGCATAGCGAAACCCAAGTCTCTGTCCGTCTAGGCATGTCTGGGGGTAGATCCCCTAGACATGCCCAGAACCCCTTATCGGGCGAGCGAAGGAAAACGCTCTCAATAACCCACCATGCCCTATCACCCCCACCCTCACATCATCATTTGTACATCATTCATCTCATCAATTGATTACAAAGTTTTTATCTTATTACAATGTCATTTAAAAGACCATTTGTGCCGAAAAGTTACGTAAAGCAATGATTTTCTACTACTTGTCGATGTTGAAATAAATTCATCAAAAGTGTTAATTTTCATGCGATATTTCGTGAGCAGCGATATATTTGACTTTAGGTACACACCAGATCAATTTCAATTCCTGCATGTGTTTTCAAGGTGGTACAGCAGCAATTCATAGAATATCTAAGCAACCAATAGAACGCTTTTAGCATTGTTAAATATGTGAAAACTGTGAATTACTGGTCGTCATAAGCGCTTGTTGAAGGCTCATTAGAAAGCAGGACACCATGTTGGAAAGGGAATCACGCATGACACCATGTTAAAAAGAGTATATCCATAACAAGTCTACAGACGGTGACTGGGTTGCGAGCAGGCTTTTTCCATCATTTTACGCACAAACAACGTGCCTGAGCTCGAACCGTTATTGTTATGCGTAGCCTATCCCGAACACGCTGGCCCAACATTTGCAGGGTATGGAGAGGCTCGGGGGGGAAGCTCAATAACTCTCTCATTCTCATACACCAGTTCGATAGTAGTGATACAATTTACGTTATTTTTAATGAATAATATGACCAAATCTGATCCATTATTACCCAATTTCTTTTCTCAAATTTTAAGTGTAACCAAAAAGCAATATTTGTCGCTATTTTGAAGTTTTCATTATTACCAAAGAAACACCAATGCCATATTAGCAACATTCTACTTTGGATAATTTACGTATAATATTAGCCAGCCCGCTAATTTACAGTCATTACAATTTAATAAGTAGTAGTAGAAATGTATCAAGGAGGTGGACGTCATAAAAGTAATCCCAGTGGTGAAAATTCGTTCACCGAGGTTTCCCCAATGTCAGGCTATGCACCGTTTCTGTAGGCGACCCAATGTTGAGCCAGCGTTTTATGCCACTGGGGATCACGTACTTTATCAAGAATTGCACAAGTCCAAGAACGGATATTGTGGTTTTAGTGCTTCACAATGGTAAGCTACCCCGAGGTTAAGATGCTGGCGGGAAGCACAAGCGCTGAAAACTTACACTGACCGTCTGCACGGGACTGCCTACCCAGCAAACATGAGACGTTGGCCCAACGTTGACTTACTATTGGGCCAGCGACGTAGACGGTGGGCCAACAGTAAATCAACGTTTGGTCATATGCATTATATATTTGATGTTATAACCAGGTAAGGCAACCTCATATAAGCAGCGTGCATTTACTAAAATGCTCCCGTTTTCAAAACATCCATTGTCTTGTATTAATTTGCGGATGTCATTATTTTGAAAGAGAGTGTAATAAGTCGATCTTGAAGGTACAAAAGGAGGCTATATAGAGCTGTTGCAAAAAATATTTTACGGCAGTTGTGGCTAGGAAAACGTTAAAATTAGTAGCTAAGGGCAAATTACTGGAGATAGAACACTTTTTATTGGCAAAGTTTATTTTTGCTCTCCGTTGTGGAAAAATAGGCATCAGTGAACAATATGTAAGCATCCAGTGGATTTTGACAAACATTTTAATAATTTGTGCACAGCAATTTCAAATTGAACGATGACTTTTGATCATTTTAAATGAGAGAAATATGCAAAAATGGGGTTAACCAAATTAAAATTCAAAATAAGGTATATATCAACTATTAAAGACGTATAATTAATATTATAAAGCGTAGGAGGTGAGTGCAGCCAAAAGCTAGTTAGCTGCCTCAAGGATATCCTTGAGGCAGTGTAGTCGGTTTAAATGCATATAGTGAGGGAAGGGCACCACGAAACTTCTCACTTGTGACGACACAATGTAGGCCTACCTGAATGAGCCATCTACTGATTTTATATAAAAACTGTGACGTCACAGTCTTTATACAACAGTACAATACCAAAGGTACAATATGGTCATAGCAACAACAGGTGTCCTTGCACTACTGAGAACTAAATGCAATATTTTTTAGCATGAATATATCTTTGAGTCCTAAAAAATGTATGCATTATAATCTGTCTATATACATTATTATAGTTCGCAAGGCCATATATATGCCCCCATTTACTAGCCGGGTCTGCTGTTAGCTATGTCACTGGGGCGAAACTGGATTAGCTAACGCCGGCGTTAGCCTATCCAAGATGGATGCACCGAAAGTGGGTAAGTCAGTTTTCTGTTTGAGGTATTTTATCACAATTTTCGGGCTAACCATTCACCCACCGTATTTATATGAATGTAAGGGATTTTTAGGGAGTATCGGGGTTTGTTAAAAACGCAAGAGTTTGGTAAATTTGACATCCAAAAAAACGCGGAAAGATTGACTAACGCATTTTATAAATAATACAAAGATTGACTAACGGGATTGATGAGATTGACTAACGCTTATAATATATCTCATTCCTGAATACATATAGTAGGCATATGCATGGTGATTTTTCCAAGAATTAGCTAGGTATTGTTCAGAAATAACTAAGTATTAACATAAAACAGTAGACTATATAGACTATCAGTAGACTATCTTGGTCCGTTTGACTGACTTAAGTAGGCCTATCATTTTTCCTGTATGTTATTGTTAGATACATAATTGACTTCTCTGTAGGGTATATTGTGTCATAGGTTTACCATTTTAAATATTTCCCCCCAACCTCACATGGCATGACATACAATGACTGAAGAATTAATACAGACAATAATGTACATAAACCTACAGGTAGAAATCTGTAGAGAACGGTAACATCTAGGCTACATATGACATCAAACACGATATAGTGCCAATGTAACGTTAGCAATGTTACATCTGTTGTAGACTGCTTTGATGCTATCTTCCCCAAATGTGTGTTACGTTACATCCAGACATAGTAGACATAGTTTTGTGCTTATGCGACACTCAAATCGGATTTGCTTTAGAATAAAAAGTGGCCCGAAAAAGTGTCTATTTGCGGTTCTGAAACTAACATGTTGTTAAAAATTTAATTTTACTGCACCATGCATCCAGTATTATATCAGTGGTTGGGAAATGTTCATTAACAACAGAATAATTGTGGAAGTGCCATTGGCATCTGTTACGTTAGCACTTGATGTTTATTCGAAACAGCAAAAATGAAATCCCGTAGCCATTCTACAATGCAACAATCTGAAACCAGCCATTCAAGTAAATATTTCTAGTTGTGTACATACACATTCTGGGCAAAGATGCGACTTCTATTAGCAGTGTTGCTAACGTGACACTAGAAACATGTCAAAACTAAATGTGACTGTTTTCGGCACGAAAACATTAAAAGCATCCCCGTTACATGACTCAAACTTGGAGAGATTGCCACAATAAAAAAATTAAGTAAAAAAATTACCCCTGCCAGGTATGTCCTCCATCGCCATCTTGCTTTTAATGAATTATTCCCAAAAGTCAATCAGATCATTCGAAATGTCTAGAGAATCCATCTTCATCTATCCAGTTGTCTGCTACCGGCAGACTCCGGATATCACGTATATGTGCTATGAGTTCGGAACCCCCCTCCTCCCCGGCCAATTTAGGCAGCCCAAACAATCTGACCTGAGTGTGACCACCACACTACAGTCAGTAAACCGGTGACATCATAATGAATATTCATGTTGCTCGCACTCCCTCCCGTTCGTACAACTACAGGCGCACCTGTTGTCAAGGTCAGACTGGTAGTCTGATGGTCTAACCTGATAGGGCAAGGTGAGAGGACCATCGCATAAAATTTGAATGCGAATAAACCAATGGTTCATAGGATATCGCGCCCACAAGCTCTTCGGGTTGCTATTTTTTTTAAATGTCCTCCATCGACAATCTTGTTTTTAATGGATTCTTCCCAAAAGTTAATCAGATCATCAGAAATATCCGGAGAACCACCACGTCAAATTTGAATGCGATCCAACCAACGTTTCATAACATATCGCGCCCACAAGCTTTTTGAGCGGCCATTTTTTTCATCCTCTGTCAGCCATCTTGCTTTTAACCCTTTCAGCTCCAACCATTATGACATGTGCCGTACTGGACCAAAAAAAAGCTGCCTAGTTACCAATGTTCTATTTAGTTTATGACGTCATAATTTACCTTGCGTCCATGAAGCCTCAGTAGGAAACTATCCGGAAGGTATTGTTTGTGAAATATGTCTCCGGCTATATTTATTACACAGAGAGCTGTTTGAGTGTGTGTTAAAGGTATGACGGGTATACCCGTCATGATAGTCCATAGGTTGCACAAATCCATGCCGGGTATACCCGTCATGATAGACCTGAAAAGGTTAATAATTTTTTCCCAAAAGGTAATCAGATCATCTGAAATAACCAGCAAACCACAACATAAAATTTGAATGCGATCCAACCAACGGTTCATATGATATCGCGCCCACAAGCTTTTTTGGTGGACATTTTTTCAGTGACAAAATAATATATGGGAAGAATTGCCCAGGCACATATGTCATGCTTATAAAAAATAACCAAATTCATCAGTTACCTTCTTAGTGAGAGCTAAATTCCTTATGTGCCCGCGTCGGCGGTAGAGACGGTATAATGCTAAACACATCCCCGATAGTATCGAGGATGCTTAATAACGTTATGTTAGACTGACTCAAATGCAACGAAAACACTTAGCTTTAAAATATATACTTGTTTAATCAGAAATATAATCTTCTGTCTTTTAATTTTCACTTGAAGCTGTCAACAAAGTGTCAACAGAAACGTCACGTTAGCATATTTTAAATTCAACAAAAATGACACTTAACATTGAACAACCTCCTTGTTTGATCACTAATACAATCTACAGTCTTTTAATTCCAATATTGTTTATGGTTGCTTCATCGTTCACAGTTCTTTCAGCAGATTTTATACTAACTCTAATAAATCATTTGTATTTTTTTCACAAAAATCACTTTCTTGTTTTATTGATTTATTAAACTATCCCATTGACAAAATTATCTGAAAAATAACATAGTACTGCTGAAATGAGTAAATTTTTATCATATTTACAAAAAAATATTGCCGGGAAGTCAATGTGGCACTTTATCGTGTTTGATGTCATATATAATCTGTCTCCTTTGCAATCAATGATATGCTGTGCAATAACTCTATAATAGGCTCCTATGCAGTTCTATATATAGCATATGGCTATGATATGATCAAAGGTCTAACAGTTACTGTAACCAAGAATATTAGGCTCGAGATACCTAGGGGGTAGAAGGTCAAGGTACTGTTTAATACTGACAGTTAAAGTTATTACAAATCAACATGTTCTAAATACCCACTAGGATTCGGCACAGAAATAATGGAGTCAAGGAAATAGTCTAGTATATGGTGGAACAGGCCTATCTTTGCCAAGTAATAATTGTTATTATATTACTTTAACTATTGTGCTGCCATTATTTAAATATAGGCATAATGTTAAAATAATATTTTAACATTAGAAATCGAAAAATATAAAATAGGAAATGTTTTTTTAAGTAATATTTTGAGATATATATAGGCGGCGCTAGTGATCAATCCGACTTATTTTGGTAGGTGTATTGACATTGTGAAAGAAAAACTATGGAAAAACTCGGCTCACTTTCTTCAGAATTATAGGCAACAAACGATGTTGTGTCAGAATTTAGGGCCTACACATGTAGGCCCTATATGCCTATATCACTAGGCTTGCATATAGTGCCTACATCATATAGCCTACATGGAAAAAATGTTTCCACTATTTATGTCATAGTTAATATTTATTAAATTATATAACTTCACCCTTGTCAATTGGGTATTGCAGGTTTAGTTGAAGACACAACAGATATGACTCGAGCTGAAAAGATAGGTCTATGTCTGGCATGAATAATTTTCAACTTACCTCAAATGTACCTCCCGAGGTAAGTTTAATAATATGGTGACGCGGAGAAACATGTTTCAGTCATAGAACACATAATGCTGCCAGCTACTAGTAAACTAATGAGGTGACAACCACTCTCATATTATCATCTCTGTAGAACGCTAGTAAAAAAACCTTTGAGGGGATGATGTACATGTTTCCCGGACATAAATTATATCACACACAAAAAAGAGGTGGCAAGTAGTAGGCCTAATAACAATAATAGTGAGGTATAAAATGTGTTCTTAAATACTAGGCCTACAACAGCTACTTACAGCGTCATCTAATCTTTTGATGCGTTATCTAATCTCACAAAGCGTTAGTCAATCTTTGACTAAAATACAATTCCCGTTACTCAATCCCAGACATCGCGTTAGTCAATCTTTCCGCGTTTTTTCCGGATGTCAAATTTACCAAACTCTTACGTTTTTAACAAGCCCCGATACTCCCTAAAAATCCCTTACATTCATATAAATTCTACGGTGGGTGAATGGCTAGCCCGAAAATTGTAATAAAATACACCAAAAGAACAGAAAACTGACTTACCCACTTTCGGTGCATCCATCTTGGATAGGCTAACGCCGGCGTTAGCTAATCCAGTTTCGCCCCAGTGTATGTGCTACTGTATACCCAAATATGTATATATGTAGCCTACGAACTAGGCCTGCTTTTCTGGTATATGTACGTTACCTGCTTAATTAATACTCTTCTAGCCTGGCGACAAAGCCAGACTGCGCTCTGGAGTGCCACGCAGATTCTCACCTCATCCGGCCTTTAGGCCTAAGATGAGCTTACGACATCATGTTGCGTCTGTCGTCTGTCGTCAGTCGTCTGTCCACAATGTACAAGAAATGATTCTCCTCCCTCAATTCTTATTCGATTTCAATTTTGTTTGGTTTGTTTGAAAGAGCTCGGGCCTGTGCTTTAAACTTCCTCACAGATTTCAGAAATTTTAATTATTAATTAGTTTATCACCTAATTAAGACCTAATTCATGTAATTAGGGCACCCTGTCCACAATTCACAAGAAATGCTTCTCCTTCCTCAATTCTTATCCGATTTTAATTTTGTTTGGTTTGTTTCAAAGAGCTTGTGCCTGTGCATTAAACTTCCTCACAGATTTTAGAAAGTGTAATTATTATTTAACTTATGAACTCATTAATATCTAATTAGGGCACTCTGTCCACAGTTTACAAGAAATGCTGTTCCTCCCTCAATTCTTATCGTATTTCAATTTTGTTTAGTTTATTTGAAAGAACTCGTGCCTGAACATAGAACTGCCTTACGGATTTCCGAAATTTTAATTCGCAATCAACTTGCCCTAATTAAGGATGACCTTCTGTGTCATTGACACTCTAGTTAAAAAAATAATTTGTGAACTGATCGATATAAATTAGCCTACTTTCGACCTGCCATACTGACATGAATACATGTTAAGAATAAAAAATAACGTCAAGCCCAGGGAGATGATAAGCTATTCAAAGATGGCCGGCCCCGATGGCTCTTTCGGTTGTGGGTCGACACTAGAGGTACTGGGTTCAAATCCTGGCCGGGTCGTTGTTCGTCATTGGGGTTGTGCAAATGGCTGAAGTGTGCATTGCTGTCTATGGTATTTTGCACTAAAAAAACCTTGAAGTTTTTCGAAAAGAGTATGGCATAGTCCCGACTACGGGCTTTCTTTCTGTCGCAATATTGCCATGATGTGCAGAAAGCGACGTAGGCCCTACAGCAATATTCACTCATTCAAAAAGATACATTTTGTTTAGTTTACTATAAACGGTAATCGTAATATATGAAATCGAGCCGACTCGAGTTAGCTGTAGGCCTATGATTTATAGGCCCCTATCTGCATTCTACATACGTATCTGCATACACATGACAGGAACCGGACCTAGTTCATTAACGCCAGTGACGGTCCAGTACCTGCTCGGTGTTTAGAGATGCGCTGCTCCCCTAATGTAGTCAGGGTGCTTAAGGCCATTCCAGTCAATTGACGTAATTGTTCTATAGGCCTAGTTAGGTGGAAATTTATTTTTCACTCACGCTGGTTTTGAGTTTAATAATTAGTAATGCTCCTCTGATTTATGTTTAATTAGGCCTACATAGGCCTATATCATCGTAGAAAATTCAATCAATTGTCACTAGACCTACACTTCCTGGCCATCCCAGGCAGGGGTGGGCAGGCGAAATGAGCCCTGTCGCTCTGAATGGTCCTTTTTAAATATTTACATTACAGATATTTTGCTTCTGTCGCCACATGTGGCGATGTGGCGACCACATGTTTCTATTGTAAATGAACGTCCCGTGTTATTTTTTTCCTAATGGCCAAAACGTGACGTAGCCTATACTATTGATTTTGCTGGTGACTGTGGCATTTACTGGCACATATTAGTTTGTTATGCGGATTATTAGCCTAGTTCGTAGCTATCTTACTAGTTCCCAGACTACCAGACTAGTGGGTAGGCCTATTTTGAGCCCTGCGTTGGGTAGGCCCAAATCTTATTTCTAGGCCTATATCAGCATCTGATAAAAACCTTCAAAATTGGCCTATGTCGGTCCCTTTCCGGAACGGCTGCCAACATTTAGTTGTGTTATATGCTACGGTCCCACGAGGGTCAAAATATCTGGCGATGCACTGGCGATGAAAATTACATGTTCTGGTGGCGATGGGTGCCGATGTCTATGGAAGGCCGAAACCGCCATATTAACGAAACCATTTTGAAAAGCATTGCAATGCTTTTGAAAAGCATTGCAATGCTTGGCATGGTCACCAGTGTCATTTCCATTGCAATGCTTTTGCAAAGCATTACAATGCTTTTGCGAAGCATTGCAGTAAAAATGCAAAACCATTGCAATGCTTTTGTAGAGCATTGCGATGCTTTTGTAAAGCATTGCAATGGAAATATAAGGCATTGCATTACTTATCAAAGCATTGCAATGAAAACGCAAAGCATTGCAATAAAAATGCAGAGCATTGCAATGCTTTTGAAAAAGCATTGCAATGAAAATGCAAAGCATTGCAATGATAACGCAAGGCATTGCAATGAAAATGCAAAGAATTGCAATGAAAACGCAATACATTGCAATGAAAATGCAAAGCATTGCAATGAAAATGTAAAGCATTGCAATGCTTTTGAAAAGCATTGCAATGAAAATGTAAATCATTGCAATGCTTTTGAAAAGCATTGCAATGAAAATGCAAAGCATTGCAATGCTTTTGAAAAACATTGCAATGAAAATGCGAAGCATTGCAATGAAAACGCAAAGCATTGTAATGGAAATGCAAAGCATTGCAATGCTTTTGAAAAACATTGCAATGAAACAGGAGTATTGCAATGGTTTCGTTAATATGGCGGTCTCGGCCTTCCATGTCGGTCACACGAGAAAACTCACACGCAATGACGAACCTTCGGGGAACCTTCGGGGAAGCATCGCCGATGCATTGCCGATAATTCGGCGATGCATCGGGGAATATTCGGGGATTAATCGGCGCTACATCGGTTAACAGTTAACGATATAGCCTACTTTTATAATCGGCGACGGTCGGTGATCCTTCGGCGATGCGTCGCCGTGTAATGGTGATGTCTTGACGATATCGTGCCGATGTCTTGGCGACGTCATGGCGATGGTATATGGAGCCTTTTTTGAGAGCAGGGATGGGGTAATAGTAGGCTAAAATAAAGTAATAGTAATAGATATATAGATGGTCAAGTAATATGTAATAGTCTACTACCTTTATATTACAATGTTTTATTTTTGCTAGACTATTCACATCAACTTCCCCTATACCAGCAACCTCAGAAAAAATATTTGATTATAAATATTGATATTTTGTCAATTATTTATAAGGTCAAATGCATAATAATATACCATGATGATTTGTATTAGTTCTCTTGACTGGGCTAATATTGCAGAGGGTGTGCCAACATCAAAACAACATCACTCTCTTCTGGGAGGCGTGTACGTTGGCGGCGTTAATATGTTTGTTTATCAAGCTTAATGTGCGGAGAACAACATTTACTTACCGTTATTAGTGGTGAATGAGGCAAAACTTAAAATCTTAATGCTTAAAACCCCTAGAGCTACTCCCAGGAGACGACAGGCCAGTACCATACTCTTAGCAGTTGCACAAAAAATATTATATGCGTATTTTTTTTTAAATAACATGACAACATATGCACGTACTTCACACAAAAAATACTGTGGCAATCCTCCATAGCAACTTCAAATAGAAAACCGATTTAGTATGAAATATAATGCAGTTGGTGAATATTTAAAAAAGCCTACATTCGATTATCCTCTTTTATTTGGCACTTAACTTAGAATGAATGCGATAAAATAGTTTTTTGCAACTGTTATTGATAATGACGCATTGTCCTTACGCATAAAATTTATCACACGAAATTAGAATAAAGAAAAATAATTATAAAAAATTATATCAGATTCACCTTTGAAAAAAAATGAGTGGGGTTTTAGGCCATCTTTCTGCACATAAAAGCTAAGCCGGGCCAGAAGAACCTCCTGAGAAGATGGTGAGGTGAATGAGATGACACTGCCCTCCAGACACAGGATTCGAAATTCGAGCCCTGGCGGTCTGAGGTCGAGCACGCTATCTCTCGGTCACGGAGGTTCCGACAATAATAAGAATTCACCTTTGAGCATTATTCAAGGTCATCGCACTTAAGCAGCTCGGGGATCATTTCAGAGAAATGGTCATGACCCAATTTATTTATAGATTTTAGAAATGATATTGTTAATACCTAATTGCAATTACATACAACATACCACGCTTTAACTTTTAAAGGGTTATAATCTGATAATGGCGCTCTTTAATTGTGATCATCGGTGAGCAAGCAGAAGGAAGATTTCTAAAGCTCAGCGAAGCATCGCCGTAGCACCGCTGATGCTTCGCCGAGCAGCTTGGGAACATCGGCGATGGATCACCAAACCATCGGCGATATTATCACATCAAATATGCATCGCCGATGTTTACACGAGCATCGCCGATGTGTCTCCGATGTGTTGCCGATGTGTCTCGGACATTTTTGGCCTTGGTATACATTGCCGAATGTTCGCCGACTGCTCGGCGCTGCTCGGCGATATATCGCCGATGGTATTTGGCGTCGAAACATCGGGAGAAAATTTCAGTGCATTTATTGAAATTTTTCTCGATGTCCCGGTGCCTTGGCGAAGCATGGCGATTACTGGCGTACGTCGCCGATCATTCGCCGAACCACTGGTGCATGGTGGCGCTGCCCTGGCGGTGCTCAAATGTGTGCATCGCGAGGCTTAAAAAGCCTCGTGGGACCGTAGCATTAATTTATGATACTTGATGTGTTCCAAGTTGGCTGAAATCGAAGCTGGGGACCAATAAGAATCGAAATTATGCTTTAAAATTATTTCGGTAATATATTTTAGGAGCTGTTCTTGCAATACATACCTTTTGCATTAGTCTTCCTCTGTTGCAGACTATCGAGCCCAGGGCCGTATCTAGAACTTCTGACTATAGGGGGGTTACATAATGGCGATCCGCGCTGTAGGGCCTAAGCCCCCCGTAGAATTGTTGTTGTTTCTGGGAGCACTTGAGATTAATTTCTGGAGACATAATTCAACTGTTAATTGACCACCACGGCCCCATCTCTAGCCGTGTGTTACAACGGCCTATGCCACCCCATCTCTTGATTCGCTAATGTCCCCCCCCCCCTGTTGTATATCCGACTATTTTTAGATGCAGTTCCCGTGTACTTGGCAACATGATTCACTATTTTTTTTTTGTATCGTGTGTTCTTCTCGCTATTTAATTTATTATACATTTTATCTTTTGCGACGATACGTCATGCCCATCAATGAGAATTTCCGTCCACAACGAAAATTAAATTGCTGAACACGTGAAAAATAAATTAAAACTGGTACAACATACCCCAATAATGTATGTCCTAATTCACATCGATTTGATTTCAGTTCAATTTATCTATGATATTGGCATCCTATAAACTTCTTTTTACTCTTTATATGAAAGTATTTGCATTTCATTTTCTTGAGTATACATTCTTACTTTTGCAAATAAAAACCGCTTGTGGTGGGTACATCAGCATAAATCCTCATGATAACCTTTAAGAACCTTCATTTAATTAACCATAAATCCTCATGATGCCTCAATGTTTTCCTATTATTTTTAATACCCACTTAGTGTCACAAAGACAATACATCATATATCTCAGTGTAGTCCAAATTGATCAGTCCAGTAGCTTAGTTTTTTTGAGCAAGGGGGGGGGTTACAGAAACCAAATACCCCTCCCCCCTGGATACGAACACAAGACGTTGGACCAACATTGAACCAACATTAATTCATATATATAGGCCCCTACTTTGTATAAGTTATAATCTGATAACTGTGATGTTTTCGCAGGGGGGGGGGGGGGGAGGCGTAAATTATTTTGCAGTAAAATCTTTATTTTTTCAAAACATTGTGGGAGTGATTCTTGACCCCTTCAATTATTCTTTTAATTTATGCAATTTAAATTTAAATTTATGGTTGATGTTTTTCGCTCAATATCTGACACATTTGCTGAAGGTCGAGGCAACATGTGATTTCAGTTATAAGCAAAGGCAGTTACCGGGTATATTTGACGTCTGGGGGTATACACTTGACTGTTCTGCCTTTACAGAATGTAAATAATAAGCCACTTCTCGCGCGCAGGACAAAGTGTAGTTGATGTTTTGATAATAGTGCGTTGTCTTACATGTTCGAGTAACTCGGTGCATGCATGTAACTCCACTCCATTTCTACAGTCGACGTCATTGTGGGGGACTTTTTATTCGCGGCAATAATAATCCTGATGTTTATTTATATGGTGCATAATGCTGATGATTATGGGTTAAACTATGCTAGATAGATAATATTTTTTCAATTCAATTTAATCTAAGGATAACGAAAGATGTGTAAAGAACGTCAAAATCATTCAGACACCGGTAACCACCGCACGAAATACAGAACAGCATTTTAATAAGAATTAAAATGTTTCGAACAGGGTTCCACTGTATGAGCTGTCTGATACGTAACGGTTCTCTTTTGATATACGAGTCGGTCGTGTATTTGGTAGTGCGAAGTCAAACAGCATTAACTGTGTACTTGAAAAGTAATAGCAGTTACTACTATCTGCTTCGAAAGCAGTATTGATCAGAGGTAAATGTATGGCTGCTTACTTAAGAGGCATGTCAACAACAAAACCTCACAGCTGATCAGACTGATAAGCTGATCTCTACATACGTCATTTAACATGCTTAACTCCTGATTCATTTACAGTGTGCTTACATTTGAATTGAACATATTTAGTGCTCTGCGGACGGCTAAACCAAAATTAGAATTTAGATCTGTCTCACCCTCGCTGAGAGGTTGATATAGACTAAGATAGTTCGCCATTAAGCGAACCTAAAGCCGAATTACCTTGTTTTTATTAATTTAAAAGTTTGGCTTTAAATTGTGACATTTTAAAGTGTTGTTGCATCATTGTGTAGCCCTCATCGGCATTTACCGTTGCATAGACGGCTGTAAACACTGGTAAATGGCGAGGTCAGTACTGCAGCACTTACAGTCAGCAGCATGGGCTAAATCTTTACTGTTTAAGTAGGAAAAAACACTTTAATATTTTTTTCTTTAAAAAAAAGTTTTTGACGGTATCCAATTATAGATGCACTTCTAGCTCTTCGGTGTATGACTACTCAATATACAATTATGAATGTCGCCTATCGTTATAAACCATTCCGATTGCGAGGTTTACAATGGTCCCTTTGTAAAAAATAGGGATGTTCATACCCAAGGAAAGCGAATAAGAAATCGGCAAAACGTGAGGCCTGGCTTAAAAATTATATGCATACATCACTCATAATGAATAATAGCAACTTCAATATTTCTTGAAGCGGGAATATAAATGAATGCCAATCAGAATGCTAAGTATAATACTTACAATCTGATATGATAGTGTTTCATGAGCAACAGTTTTAAACCGCCAAGTTGTGTTAAATCTAATTAAAGTTTTTACCCATTGGAAGTTGTGTCTCACTCATGCAAACCACAATTGCAAATGGGTTAATATGCTAATTTTGTTATATTAGATAATTGAGGAATCTGAGCGAAGACACGTTCCACATTTAAAGGCTGTTCAAGTGCTGGTTTTAATTAACCCTTCACCCGCCAAGTTCTTTCATTTATTTTTTAATCCACTTGAAGTCGTTCCTCGCTACCGCGATCCCCAACTTCAATTGACTGAAATTTTCTCATATTTGTCTAATTTGAGACAGACATTTACAATTCCTACAGATTGAACATCAAAAACCGTTTTTTGATGTGATAAAAAGTATTGAAAACGACTTGCGCTCAACGCTTGAAGGGGTAAAACAATTATAACCGTGATTGTATTGGCCTTACGATTACACTTTTCCGGGCGACGTCACTCTTTCAGCATTTAGATGGATTAGTGAAAGTCAAGATAGGGATAAGCCTGTACCATGTGTACCTTGTGTTATCTTAGAATTTAGAATGTGTGTATTATGAGCAATTATTAAGTGGCCTGCCTGTCCTTGTCTTATCTGTAAAATGAAGGAAGGTTATTAACGTGTTTATTTGAACAATTGTAGATAGAACAAGGCGCCGATAAGGCAATAGTGCGAGATAAGAATATTCGGTTACCTTCACTTAAGTCAATACAAAAATGGTTTTATTTTGTCTGTTGACATTTGGTGACTTAACAGCATATCGCAGCAAAAACATTTGTATAACATTTATACAATGTTGCACCAACGTCGGAGATGTTGGGCCGACGTTGTATAAATGTTATACAAATATTTTGTGTTTGCTGGGATGTTCCCTTAACCCTTTAACTGCCAAATTATTCAATTTAAATTTTCACCCACTTGAAGTTAAAGAGGATGGATAAATGTAAACATGGGGGACCAACATATCCTGGTATAAGTTAGAGAAATGATGAAGCCATTCGAAAAATAAGGTATACGAATAATCTTACAAATTTAGCAGGCCTACGTATAATTATTAGAACAGGGCTACGGCCGGTATCCTATTACGTTTATTTTGCCTGAGTTTGTGTCCCATTTAGGGGAAAGAGGGGTGATGTGTGTGGGGAACGGTGCACATTTCTGTACACCAGTCCTTATGAACATGTGCAATATAACGTTTCAGGTCCATAGGTTAAGTACTTTTGTCTTTAACAAGTGTTCATGAAAAAAATATTCACAGTTACGTTTGTGGTTGAGAGCTTAAAGGGTTTTGGTTAGAATAATGTTGGCCCAGCGTCGCAGACGGTGGCCCAGCATTACATCAGCATTGGGCCAATGTATCGTGTTATCTGGTGTTTCTGGCTCCGGGATGGGAAGCGTCACCAGCATAATACAGCAGTCAGAAAACACGGTACAATCACCCAATGCTGTTTCAATGACGGACAAGCGTCGAAGACCGTGGGTCAACATTGAAAAAGCATTGGGTGAATCTTGACGCAAAGTATATAGCAGACCCAGTGATGGATTAGTGTTGGGCCAGCGTCGTAGACGATTGACCGGCGTTGAACCAGTAATGGGCTGCGACGCTGGCCCAACATTGAACCGGAATTTGGTGGGTAGGCCTACATCGAGGGACATCGTAGGCAAATATTGAATGAATGTTGGCCAGCAGCGGCGATGGTGGTGGAAGGAATACACGTCGAAGATATAGATATAGACTTGTCTCCTTGGTTCTTCCCTTAATTATATCCTGGACATTTAGGATTAATCCATTATATCCACAGCCCAATACACTGTTATGTTTAGAAAATATTAAGCCGATTTTTTGTCTATAGCACTCAAGCAGACTAAAACCGGGCCTCCTTTTCTAGTTTTACATGTATTTACTAAAACCATTAGGATACTCGTGTCTACGATTTATATAAAAAAAATCTGTATTTTGACAATTTTATATTCGAAATTGTATACTTAAGCCTTTGCAGGATATTGGAATTTACAAATTGGGGTGGTTTATTTAAACTGTCAATCACGAATTATTTATATTAACATTATAAATACATGTTTTGGAGATAAAAAGTCTCTTTGATCATCGAGATTAAAACATATTGATATCGGTTATGGATGAATAAAGTTGTGGATCGCGACAGCTTTGGTTCATTTCAATGATATGATCAACCGCCTAAAGGTTGGAGCATGTGCCATTGCAGTTCTATTAAAAGACCCTCAAATAGGACAAACATCAATAGGAATAATACTATTTTAGGGAAATAGTATTTTGCAGTCGAACTCATTTTCGTTAAAATGGAAAATTGCGTAGAGCGTGTCTGAAATAGGGGTAATACGCTTATGTTATGCAGAGAATGGATTTAATTCATTTCAATACAGGTTGGGAAATAAAATACATTGTGTTGACCAAATTATTGACAAAATTAACGAGATCGTAATTATGGGCTACAACTATATTGCTTAACCCACATTAAAAGTACACTATCTCGACCATATCTGTCTAGATATTATGTTGTGCCGTTTTTGATTTATATGCAGCAGTGCTTTGATAATACCCACAATAATAAACCATGGCACTGGTATTATCTCCCCTCCATCGGTTTTACAATCACAATGGGCTTAATCTGGTCACATGTATTCGCAGCGCCATACCACATAGACAGTGGGGAGAGCTAAGCCATTTGGCGTGTGGCTAGTAGCAAGAGGCGGGCGGACGGATCTCTGTTGTGGTTTGCACAGTGGTTCGTGCTCTTCGTTTGATACTGTATTAACGTTAGGCCTATATTTGATAACAGCTGATTAATCTCTGGCCAGGTAGGCTATCTACAAACAACTGAAACATGGCAGTCATCGCGAGCAGAGACCAGTCTTTCTACGTGGCCTGTTTTATATTTTGAATAGACAGTTGCCTTCTTTTTCTAAAACAAGTAGACTTGCAAGAGGATACAACTACGAGGGACTACTTCACAGCTGACAAAACAAACCTGACATGGATTCCACGTCGTACGCCTGGTATTTGTCAAGGTTGGTCGCTGTTTGTCGAATTATTTACGCAACTCAGCGTAATGTCAGCCTATATATACTGCCATGTGAAGCCAAAAGGCTGTATCTGCTTACTTTACAAGTAAGCAGATACTGCTTTTAGTCTTTAGAGCAGAATACATTGCTTGTGTAGATTCTCAAAGCTATCATGTTTGACATGCGTTGATGTTAAGGAAAGAGATATCAAGTGTAGGCTATGTATGCAATTACATCTATGAAGCACATCTATTAGAGCATTAGTGCGCTATTATAGTTCATACATTTTATTAATTTACATGTATATATTGATTTATTAAGGTGGATTCCCATCTGCGTTATTTTGGCGAGGGTCAAATATTACCTAAATATATTAAAACGTCGGTAAATATCGCTCGTCCCAGAGCTCGGTATTCCGGCTTAATCTCATTTCAGGCGTGAACGTTTGGAAGAGCATAGTGTGGCGTTAATTAACAAACGATATAAACTTCATATCATATTTATTGTCCTGTGGTTAGGACATCCTCATCGTGTAACACAGCTTATAGCCCAGCGTTCACATTTTTAATAGCGGTTGCCTGTGCTCACCAGCGTTCATTCTGAAACGTCGTGAAATTTTTAATTAATAACTTTTCAAATAATTACTCACAGATGGTGTCTGTAACAGCGAGAGTGAAATATTGATGACTTTTGTAAAAAAGCCTAAAACCAAACGGAATGATTATGGTAACAAAGTCTTGCGCAATTCTAGTATCGCGCAAAATTGATGATAACTTCATTCTCGCTTGTTTCACCATTACCATGATTAATCACGAATAGCCTAACGTTACTGCTCTCTCACTGTAAAGGCGATATCACACTGTAACGTATCAGAAAAACGTGATTTGTGTTGGAAAAGTACATTCAGAATTGTGCATATATACTTACCATTATTAAGCGTATGAGTAGCTTATAAGAGTCAGCTTATATGGCCAACGTAACCTGCGTGTGGCTCGCGTATGTGTATAGTATACAGCCCGCATGCCCAGCGTTGTAAAAAAATATTATCATAATATCTTATGTGAACTTCCTAAAGGCCCAGTCACACATACAATCACGCACGTCCAGCACATTACAAAATGTAATGTAAAAATCGTGTATGATTTTACGAGAACGCGCGGAATGAACGTTATTCATTTATTGTGTGCGTCAACATCTGCGCACATTTTCTGCATGTTTAAAAATGTAAGCGTTTATCCACGTGTGAATGTAGATGTCAGAAGAACGTCATACCAGCGTCAGTCTAACTAATAGTCCAGTACAGCTATATGTCAAAAATATGGTCAACCCACCACTAATTGCAACAGAAATCATTCCTTTACCAAAAATCTCATAAATTATCATAGAACAACATATTAAAAGTCACATAGAATCGGAGTAGTGGAAGAGGGCCTAATTTGCATAAATCCAAAATGGCCGCCATGAAAATTAACGGAGTCTTATTTTGGCGATATCTCGGCTAATAATCAATAAAGAATCACCACAATTGACAAATTAAAATATTTGATATGACGGATGTGAAATCACCTCAAAATTTACGAATTTTTATTTTGCAACATGATCATAATATTATGCCTAACTTGATTAATAATGACCTGATCATTATAGCTCGTTCATAATAAACGTATCAGTAGTTAAAGTTTCGAACATCATTAGGTGGCCACCATCCAATCACCAGGGGGGGGGGGGGGGGCTAGAGTTTTTGTCGCGGAAAAATTATTTATTTCAACCAAGCTCGGCGGCACGCTGAAAATGTTCAATTTTATTACTTTTTTATTTCTTTCAAACAGTGTCTAACCGGAATTATATATTTAAAAAAAAAATCCACATCACCCCTCCCCCTCTTGAGATTGAATGGTGGCCTCCTAACGAAAAAAAAAGGGTGAACCTGTTGACACATTCAGTAGGCCTAAAATATATAAAATCAACTGTATTTGTAAATCACATTATATGCACCCTTTTCCACACCCTCCCTCCTTCTACAAAAGGGTTGTGTGTGATCATATCGAGAGTTGTGTGTCGAAGGTTGTGTGTGATCATACCAGGCAAATAATTCCACATTAAAAACAGTGCGATTATAGTCGGATTCACATTAACCGTGGTGAATGATTTTCGTCGATTTCTCAGTCAATTCCTAAACAATTGTCATGGTACATGTACAGGCACTATTGTCTATTCATGGGGCGACTACCCTGAAAATGTCATTGAAAAATATTACATAGTTTAAAGCTAGCCTACTTAACGTGTAGTAAATAAATCAAAATGTCACCCTTTATAAACCCATAGCTTCGTCTCAGAATTTCATTACACGCAAATGGTCTAACTTCTGAAATACTTATCAAAACTCTGCGAAATTTTCAGCGTAGTCGCGACATGAATGGAAACTACTATGTGTAGAACTTCCTGAAAATTGGTTTAGAAATGACTGAGGAATCCGCAAAATCCATTCACCCTGGTTGATGAATTTGAATCAAATATTGAGTAATATTATAAAAGATGTAACCGCAGCGTTTAATGGTTGCACAATAAACATGTTATCGTAATATTATCAGACTTAGATATTGCTATGTTTCGCATAAATTAATATTGAATTATAAATTATGTTTGGGTTACTAAGAATAGAACAACTGCGTTGACGAACAGTTATAAGCAAAGATCAGCCGTATAGTTTAAATTAAATCAAGCTAAATAATATGCATAGTTATATGTGTCCCCTTTTTATAACGTAGCATGTAATTATTTACACATACTATGAACAATATCAACCTCACCTATAAATAAGACTTGGTCTATTTTTTTGGCGGCCATTTTGGATTTATGCAAATTAAGCACTCTTCCACTACTGCGATTCTTGGTGACTTTTAATATTTTTTTCTATGGCACTCTCCGAGACTGTTGATGAAGGAATAATTCCTGTTGCAATTAGTGGTGTGTCAGTTCATGGTTTGCCTGGACTATAAACGTTAGGGATAAGTAGAGCCAAAGACCTGTACAATAAGATAGTCGACTCTCCCCAAAACGTGAAATCGCTCTCAGTGCTGTCCCCCGGTATTGGGAGTTGGAACTAATGCTTTTACCATCTATCAAGTATGATTTTACCATATTACGACGAGTAATTATGACATTGATCCTATTAAAAACAATACATACTTTACATCATAAAAATCTGAAAAATAATTTTTTGGTTAGTTATCAATACTTTTTAATTGTCTTCTTCCCTTTGGTACCTCAGGGGTTGATGCGCCCATATAAACAAGTATGCATATTCATTGTTTACAAACAACAGGTGACGCCCAGCTAACACGAGACGTCGACTCAACTATAGTGTAATGCTGGTCCAAGGTTTGTAACGCTGGTCCAGCATTACACCATCATTGGTTCATCTTCTCGTATTTGCTGGCAGATGAGGATGTGTGCAAGAGTAGATACGGGCAAAGAAAACCAAGATAGGGCAAAGGAAAACATAATATACCTATATATTATAGTTTAATGACGCGGATCATTTGTCATGTTTATCATTCGGAATATACCTGAACAGAAATATTTTGCTGATATAAAGCATGTTACTGTTACTGCTGATTCACCTGATCTGAGCGATTCTGTAACAGAATTAGCTTATTCAATGCTGAAATCATTCACGCCACAGATGGGTATTACCATTGAGGAGGAGAATATTCTTGTATATCAGTGGATATCTTTGTCGCAAAGTGTCGCGATCTACAGGTAAAGTAATTTTTATGCCAATAATAAATTGCATACATTTCTATCTAAGAAGCAATATTTGAATATTCAAGGTGTGTGGCTTTTGTTCCACGTCAAAACTTAATAATACAATTAATTGGTTAAATTGAACGACTTTTCGGAAATATATCTGAACACATTCTACATCGGAGTCACAACAGATATCAAATTATTACGTTCATCAAAGACACTAAATCACATGCAAGTTGTGAATGTTTCATGTAATTTTACATATTTATGTCCCCATTCGGCTATACCATGTACCGCGGGAAAACAATGAATACCTTATTACCAGTAACGGCAGGAGAAATAGAAAATTATTAAAATTTAACTATAAATAAATTGTGTCATAAAAATGAACGTGTCTTGTTTTGAAGATATCAATATAGGCTACTGCTTACGCTCCAGTCCTCAGTGACATTGATGGCAGTGGTCCGAGAGAGAAGCTTACATATTACAATTTTATAATATTGCTTTTGTGTTCTAAATATATCTGTTTAAATAATAAAAGTTTGTATTAAAAGACACGTCTGCCAAGTTATGGTTGTTACCAATGTTTTGCCCCGATCTCCTTTGTGGTCGCTATGCTTGACGACATATCGTCACTCCCCTCCCGTTCTGTGCCCACATATTTGTGTACTTTCTGTACACAGCCTTTCTGTTATTTAAATGAAGACATTTTAATCTCTAAAATTGTATGATAATATAACTTTTCTGCTATATTAGCAGTTATTTTCGTTCCAAAAATAAATAGTGCAGAGATATTGTCATTACTGTCAAACCTATAAAAAAAACATTATTTTTTATTTAGAGACTAAAGTGGTGAAATTATCACTTGTTTTATATGATGATACACTTGCCAAAGCATAGTTCCAACTCCCGCTAAAAGGGGACAGCACTGCACAATGTATTACACGCATTTGTAGGGTGAAATCCGTAAGTCGACCATCTTATTGTACAGGGTCTTTGGTAGAGCTCATGCTTTATATTCGTTGTGCTTTCGTTGGTTGAGGTTTGTCCCAGTCATGCATTCACGACGCACAGTCCACGCATCATTGTGAAAAACGTAGCGAGTTGACAATAAATGCACAGCGTGTTGCCAACGCAACGCAGAGGACGTACGTGTAGGCCTACCTCTACCTATATATGTCCTAAAGCAGTGATAACGCCAATTGCAGTAACTTTTCTTAGTTTGTTTGGTACATAATTAAAAGACAAACTGTGTCTTAATGTATAAAACAATCATTCATATTTTTTTTAGGCCTTTATAGATGCAAGAAAGTCAGTATTGTGGGGAGCCTCCGTGACCGAGAGGTAGCGTGCTCGGCCTCAGACCGCCAGGGCTCGAATTTCGAGTACTGTGTCTGGAGAACAGTGTTATCTCAATCATCTCACCATCCTCAGGAGGTTCTCCTGGCCCAGTTTAGCCTATATGTGCACAAAGGTGGCCTAAAGCCCGATTCATTTCATTTTTTATAGGTGCAAGAAAACTGGGTAAATGTAGCGGAATTAGTTCACCATGCGATGCACCATCAATAATTATGAAGTAGTGAATCGGTGTGTGTACTAATAGTGGCTAAATTAATATAATATCACATTAGACAACATCAAACCGCCTTAATAGCAAACACGAGGCGTTGCACCGAACTGGCCTAATGTTGGGCCAGTACTGCAGACGATGAGCCAACATATTAGACTGTCATTGGATCAATGTCTCGTCTAACTGAGATACACATCCCATATAATCAGCAGTTGATGTCCTGATACTAGGTCGGGACACCTGTGGAAAGCAGTTACCAGTTGGTTACAGAAAAGTCTGATTTTTTTAAATAATATTTAATTTTACCGCATTTCGCGACTTATATCACTGCATGTGATGAGTTACGATAAAATAAAATAAAGTCTGATATTGTCTATAGCATTTTGACTATATTTTGAAATACCCTACACTGACTTATCAGTGGGTGTCACACTACGTCACGCACTGCTCATTTTCGTAGCATTCTTGTAGCAGAAAATTATTACTATTATTATAATAATGATATATGTATTTAGATTTTAAAGTCACAAAATGCTTCTTCTCTGTCCTTTTACCAAAATTCAATATTATTGTGGGGCTCCTCTGTGGCAGAAAGGTAGCGTGTTCGGCCTCGCCCTCATCTCATTAGGCAGCCTTCGCCGAGGCGGGCTGCTTACTGTATTCCACATGGTCCGCCGCCGCAGTTATTTGTTTTCAAAATAGCTACCAATCTATCAACTTCTGCTTCCTCATACTTCACACAGCCATCACTTACCACCGGGAAATTGTTTTGGTGACATTTTGATCTCCATAGCATCAACCCTTTAATTACTACGTATACGGCCACTAACAAAGAAATGCTCATTAGCGCGTTTCAGGAAAAAGTTTCCATCAGATATTTTTTTAATGCAAATATGCTCAGCTATGTCAGCCAAAGGCCATGATTAACTTTTAGGTGCAAACAATGTCAAAATTGCCGTTTAGCGGTCATTTTTAATTTGAGTAATTTTGTGATATTTAGGTAAATCGAAAAAATGCAAAATAGCAGGACCATGACTAAAAAACAAAATTTAGGTCTCACAAAAGGATAACCCATGACAAATTTCGCACTAATAAAATCCAAAATAGCCGCCAGTCGGCCATTTAATTTTTTTTCTCATTATCTCGGAATCTTGCATGATAGCTGATCTATCAACTTCTGCTTCCTCATATTTCACATAGCCATCACATATCAACGGGGATTTTTTTGTGACATTTTGATTCCCATATAATCAACCCTTTGATTACTAGGGCCACTGACAAAAAAATACTCGTTAGAGCGTTTCAGGAAACAGTTTCCACGAGATCTTCTTTTTGTTTGGCAAATATGCACAGCAATCTCAGCCAATGACCTGATTAACTTTTGGGAGCAAACGATTTAAAAATAGCTGTTTAGCGGCCATTTTGAATTTGAGTAATTTTGTGATTTACGTAACTCAAAAACAAAGCAAAATAGCTGCACCATACATATAGAACAAAATGTAAGGACTCACACAAGACCACCATGACAAATTTCGCAGAAATAAAATACAAAATGGCCGACTGGCCGTCATTTTTATTTGTTTGTTTTTTCCTTTTCTCGGAAATCTTGCATAATAGCTAAAAGCGGTAATATAAAATAAACCTTGAGAAAGTTTGCTGATCTATATCATGTTTAAAATGGCCGACTGGCGATAACGGAGGGCTACTTTCGTGTTCGTTTCCGAACAACTCTTTCTAGTTTTTTAATATGTTCTAACCCGTTTCTAATACGCATTACGCATGCAATCCCGTCCTGGCTCAGGGCTATTAACTCTTTCTTTGCCCAATCACCACACCCATGTCGACGCTAAACGTTAATACATTGGTTATATTACTTGCAGCTTATTCCGTTATGTTATGTAACCGAACGTTATTATTCCGCACACCTGCAGAGATCCCGAAAATATGCTGGCTTACGCCAACAATACATGGTTCAGCACACGGTGACGGGATATTAGCATACGCTTTCATATCGATCTGCGATGGTCAAGCGGCTTTATTCTATACACACTGTGGGATGTCATCCAATAATTCAAATAATTTGGAATCGATCGTCCATGTTTACATAGAGCAAATACTGTTATTATCCTGAATGTATCTAGGCGACTGACTATTGTATGGCCTGTTGTAATCCTATGTTTAGGAATTCAACGTGTCGTTCAATTTGTCCCCTGTCCTTTTTCTCTTTTCAATCTGAATTAACTTATGTGCTATATTTGTTTGGATTTAAATTAATGGGTTTCAGTTTTTTAACAGTATCACACGCTTATATTATATTACAGTAGTCTGGCTGCATTTCCACAAAATATAAGCTAATTTGTTAAGGCATTTCAGTAGCTAATAGTATACTATAGAAAATGCCTTAGCAAGCCGTAAATAGAGCTATTTTACGTATATGTTACATGTTTACCGCATACTGGATACATTTATATTTGGGATTTATGTTATCAATGATATACTTTTAATGAGTTTTAGCTCTATACTTATGCCCTTATGTAAATCATTAGCAGTTGAGATATTCAAACTGAGACGAATAAGGTGTGTAGTTTGATATTTCAATGAGATACGTCTATAAACGTGCCTTAACCCTTTAACCGCCAAATTATTCAATTTCAATTTTCACCCACTTTAAGTTGTGTCTCGCTGACGCGATCCACAGCTTCAAGTGAGTGAAAATTATTCAAATTTGACAAAATGGAGGTCAACTCTTTTTAAAATCTTTCTAGTTGATGTCACATTTTATCTTTAACATATTTAAAATATGGTACTAAATGTGCTAATAAAAAATGAAAACCCGAATATATGCGGCACCGGCGGTTAAAGAGTTAATCATGTTAATCCTTTCAACGCGAGGATCGTCTTTAGACGTCAGAACCTGACATCTATAGAAGTCAGATTCTAACGTCTTAAAACAGTCCCTGCACTGAAAGAGTTAAAAGTTTATAGTGGCCGTAAACCTATAGGCCCCCAACATATAGGTACATTATTCAAATGGAGCAGAAAGAGCTAACTAAGACATGTATAATGATTTTAATTTGAAAAAACACTTTAGTCTCCATGGTTTATTCAAAAAATATTCCCGCGTTTTAAGGGTTAATCCATGTTAATCTGTGTGCACGTGTGTTATACAGGTCAGACCATGTCTGTTGCCAGCAGTGACAGCGGTGGCAGTACCACACAAATCCCTGTGCATTACGAAGGTGTGAACAACCGCCCGCGAGCCTGCTCAGCCATGGAAAAACAGATGGATCAAGAGGCTGAAGTGGTCCTTAGGGAATGGGACGAGAATGTTCAGAGACGACGTCAGAACACTTTTCATCTCAGACCTAAGTCGACCACTGCCGTTGCGGTTACTCCCGGTACTGCCAATAGACGACGTAAGAGAGAGACATCACACCAACCCAAATCTGGTACGACCTCTCGTGAATTATCAACGGGAGTATTTCAATTCCCTGAGATCAATGTGATGAAAAAAGAGGACTCTGTCTTTGATTCTAGTACTGAAAGTATTGAAGAGGATATGCACCGTTCACCGTACAGAGAGTGTCCCCGTACTGGGCAGCGTACTTTCCACATGGAGTTTGATGTACAGGGATACGACCCTAAAAACATAGCTGTGAAAATTTCTGGCAGCCGTTTGATAGTTCATGCAATGCAGAAGGAGACGGAAGATGGACGTAAAAGCACGACTGAGTTCTGTCGCAAAGTAAAACTTCCAAAAGACGTGGATCCTCGTAAACTTCAGAGTAGTCACTGTAATGGGATGCTGGTGGTGGAGGCAGCCACAATCTCACCGTCACAGATGCCGTCATTGTCGTCCACAATGTCTGGTACTCCCACCTTCAACGTTAGCTCTTCTAAACAGGAACCCCTGAACACTCCGGTGGTGCACACCCTACCAGGACAAGGCAAGACAATGCATTTGTTGGTGGAGGTGGGGTGTGTATTTAGAGCTGATGACGTCGTGGTCAAGCTGAAGGGGCAGGACAAACTACTTATTAACGCCCAGCGCGAGGAGAGTAACATTCACGGTAAAATGGCCGCCACTCTGGACAGAGAATTCAACCTGCCAGAAAAAATAGATGCACAAAGTCTAAAGGCAGGTCTAACCACAGACGGATTACTGAGAGTCACCGCGTCTCTTTCTAAAGATGCTGCCCACACAACAGATACAGTGACCAACGGAGATCAAAACGGTCTTGCAAACGGAAATACAGACCACACAAAAGATTGACAAACGTAATAATATGTGGTTATTTATTATTGCTGTTACAATATTGTAGACCATTAAGGAGGTTGCGAAAAAACAGTTTGTGCTTTTATCAGTTTTATAAAATGTAGAACTATGTGCATGTATAGTCAAATTTACCCCGAAGATATATATTTTCGGGTAATATTCAGTATTATTATTTCCATGGCCTTATTATCACATACGCACCCACACACATAAACCATTGAATCTCTAGTTCAGGCTTATCATATTTATATTATTTTATTAATCATTATACCAAGTTCAATAAGCTATACTGATTTATGAAATAGATAAATTATTAGATTTCATATTCATAATATACCGATGTATAACCAGTATGACGTAAAGATGTAAACGGCACAGTCACCCTAAGCAAGTGTTATCGTAGATACTGAAGGTGAAATAGCTCGATAACAGTGCAAACATTTCAATTTGGGACAGCTTTACGACAGCGACCTTGCTGTAGGTCGGTCACTTGCTGGTCAAATTAAGGTATGAGACCGACGGACATTGTGATATTATTCACTAGCATTTTGAACCAAGCAAATGCAAGACGTTGACCTAATGTTGTGTTAATGATAGCATGACCTCACAGAATGCTAGCCAACACCAAATCGACTTTGGGCCAATGTTTCGTGTTTGCTGGACAAACGCAGGTTACCACTGGCGGCGTAACGTATTTTAACGTACTAGTATGTATATACAAGCGGGTGAACACGTCCCAACAGATTGATATTAAAAAGTCGTATCTGCCACTTTGTAAAATGGCAGATACGACCTTTAATTCAATACCGGCGTATTAATCCTATAATTAATTTCATTTGAAACCATGACTTTTGCCTATTAATCTGGTAATTGAAGCCTTTTTCTCAAAAAATTTAAAATAAAAAATTAACACAGGGTGTGTTATCAACACGATCTATATATGCATGCTGTCTATTGTAATGGCCTGATCTGAACAGTTTATAACATTGTATTATCCTGTTTTAAATGATATAATATTTTGTTAAGCTTTGGTCGTGTTATCAGCTCTAGTTAAGTTTACCATAATCACTTTAAGATATAAGAAAAATGTTAAGCACATATCATTATGTTTGTAATCAATATGTGCTTAAATTATGATATTTTATTTGACCTTCACTTACGTTATTTATGTTGACTGCACATAATCTCTTATATAGTAAGATATTTAACATGAATATTTTTACAACATAGCTGAGCATTGTGAAAAGTAAGTGTACTCTCATAGCTATAACTTGGATTTTTGAAATTATTTACGAGCAAATAGTTTGACCTCAAACAAGAAACCAGTTCGAACGAATAAACCGGTCACATCTATCCAAGCATGGGATTTTATAAGGATCCTCTGGCGGCCAGTGCTTCTGTGCTACAGATAAGTTGTCAATTGAGTGTTACCCCCTTTTTAAATATATTTGAGAACAATTTGTGTTACTTACACATCAATGTTATTGATCTAATTGAGTATAGTACTCAGATATTTTAATTTTGAGAGTGAATTGAGTAATCAAGATAATATTGAGTATTGTTACGCAATATCCCCGCAAACACAAAATATTTTGTAGGTATACCATTTGTACAATGCTGGACCGACGAAGACGTTGAGCCGACGTTGTATAATTGGTATACAAATGTTTTGTGTTTGGGGTATTGCATTTAATGTTTTTAACATATTTAATTGAGTAATTATACGCAATTGCGCAGCATATCTGCAGCCAGAGTCCAGTCATCTTCAAAATAAAAAAGTATTATTGCGTTTAGTAACCTCATTGTTTCTCTTTAAACTGTCAAAATGTACCCGAACAGACTTTGTTGCATACATATTAAGTTATTAAAATAATACTTCAAGAAATGGGTCGTTAACTTTATTTATTTTACCACCCATCATTATTGTATTATCACTATCAGTATTATCATAAATGTACACGTCGCCATATCAAGAACTCAATATAAAGTTATTGGTATTACCCATGGAAATCAGACCTATACTGAGATTTAGACTTTGCTGGCCATTATTATTATGTTTGTGTCCACTTGAAATCCGGGATTTCTGTTAATTGTTACTATGACGTTTCATCAAATTTCTTATAATCCTGTGTTAATAATTCAATCCCATAATTTAAAAATCTCTTTATAATACTATGAATAAGAGCACGCATAACACAATACCCGGTAGAGTGCTATGTGGTCCAATCTCTCTATAATACTATGAGTAGGAGGACTTCACAATACCCGGTAGAGTGCTATGTGGTCCAATCTCTCTATAATACTATGAGTAGGAGGACTTCACAATACCCGGTAGAGTGCTGTGTGGTCCAATCTCTCTATAATACTATGAGTAGGAGGACTTCACAATACCTGGTAGAGTGCTATGTGGTCCAATCTCTCTATAAAACTATGAGTAGGAGGACTTCACAATACCCGGTAGAGTGCTATGTGGTCCAATCTCTCTATAATACTATGAGTAGGAGGACTTCACAATACCCGGTAGAGTGTTATGCGGTCCAATCTCTCTATAATACTATGAGTAGGAGGACTTCACAATACCCGGTAGAGTGCTGTGTGGTCCAATCTCTCTATAATACTATGAGTAGGAGGACTTCACAATACCCGGTAGAGTGTTATGCGGTCCAATCTCTCTATAATACTATGAGTAGGAGGACTTCACAATACCCGGTAGAGTGTTATGCGGTCCAATCTCTCTATAATACTATGAGCAGGAGCACGCATAACACAATACGCTGTATAGTGATATGCGACCAATCGCTGTATACCATGAGTAGGAACACACATACCATATAATACCTGGTACAGTGATATGCGGTCCAATCTCTTTATAATACTATGAGTAGAAGCACGCTTACCATAATACCCGTTAAAACACACCACTACATTATTTTCTTTGTCCAACCACTACATTCTAAGCCAATTGTTGATCAAGTACCGACCAATTATCAAGGTAGGCCTGTTATTATAAGCAGTCAGGTGTGACCAAGCTGTTGATTATGAGGGATCCTCCTTATGTTCGGATGTGTTTTAAGTCAGTTAAAACCCTCAGAGCTCTACATTCTTAGCTGTGGAGGTAAGAATGTAGAGCTCCTCTGGATTTATCCTATACGTAGAGTGCTATGCGGTCCAATCTCTCTCTAATACTATGAGTAGGAGCACGTCACAATACCCGGTATGGCCTACAGTGATAGGCGGTCCAATCTCTCTATAATACTATGAGTAGGAGCACGTCACAATACCCAGTACAGTGATAGGCGGTCCAATCTCTCTATAATACTATGAGTGGGAGCACGTCACAATACCCGGTACAGTGATAGGCGGTCCAATCTCTCTATAATACTATGAGTGGGAGCACGTCACAATACCTGGTACAGTGATAGGCGGTCCAATCTCTCTATAATACTATGAGTAGGAGCACGTCACAATACCCGGTACAGTGATAGGCGGTCCAATCTTTCTATAATACTATGAGTATAGGAGCAAGTCACAATACCCGGTACAGTGATAGGCTATGCAGTACACGGTACTATGATGCTATGTGGTTCTCAGTCATAGTATTAGGCCTATAGGGTGTGTACAATATATCATCATTCGTAGTTTTACTTTTCAAGTTTAATACCGGATTTCACCGCTTGTGAAAATGTCCCGGCCAATAACCCGGTATTGTATCAATAGGGCCTACCGGGCGTCAGTGTTCAGGCTATATGAGAGGTGTTGAGTTAATATATTGTACATTGCCGTGACGGAGGTTTAGTTACCAAGATGTACGAAAAACAGGAATATCTTTACACACAATGTAGGTGGTGAATATATACATATTGTCAAAGGTTTTGCCTGCATGATTTCCCCTTCTGTTACATTGTTTTCTTTCTGCATCAGTCATGATGTAGGCCTACAGGCCCTACTGCTGATGTAGTGTCTATTGTGTGCTATACTTTATACGTTTGCTCATTAATTGCATGAAATAAGGAATACATTAATATTGTCTACAATAAGCGGTTCAGTTTGCTGTAAGTCCAATTATTAATCTAATCATAGATCACGTAATGCACACATAGGCTACACTACAATCAGTACAATGGGTGAAGTAGATTAGGCATACTACGCTGAGTTTTGAAGCATTTGTATTGATGTATGATTATCTATCTACTCAGCCGTTATCCCTCAATCATGTGTGACTTGGTAATATATGATAATTAAAATGTTTTTTTCTGGATGGAATTACCTGTGTGATCGATCAAAATATAGTACAATCTACCTAATTACGGTTAAATGTCATTTTTTTTAATCGTTTGCCGCTGACGTTTAACGCCTGTCTGCCTGACTGCCTGCAATCAACGCATTACGTAACAATAGGCCTACTCATCTAGAATGTTGATCACTCGATTTATGTCAGCGATCGAAGTCATTTCACAAGTTGAATAGTAGGCTAGGCCTACATGTATGGTGTGTATGACGTGTAACTTTTAATGGTCTTAATTGCAGTTTATTATCACAAATTGTGATAAAAAAAATAGTGTAACTAATTTAGTATTACTATCGATGGACTCCATAACCATTATTAGTAAAATAAAATCACGCACAAATAGTAAATGTGTCAAAAATACCCTCTAATCTTATGTTATTTTCACCTGTAATATTTGATATTACAAGGGAAACATATTTATATTAGAAAGTTTTTGACAAAAACGAAGTTTTCGAGCGGTGCTATTAAACAAAATACAATTGAACTGCAATGTGCAGGGCCGTAGGCTGGGGGGGGTGCTTTGGGTGCGCCCCCCCCCCCCCTCGCTGGGACAGAAGGCCACGGTCCGCATATAGATTGGTAAAATCAAGGATACTCAGTGGCAGCAGCCCCCTATTTTCGCCAAATTCTTTAAAAAGTCCACTAAATTGGCTAGATTGTACCCAAAAAATCTTGGGGGCAAGCTCCCAAAACCCCGTGCGCCCTCCCCTTTCTTCACATCCTGGATCCGCCACTGATACTGCAACCCCTCGTGAGCGGCACTGTCACAGTCCTATTACACTGAACACATCGAGTCCCCAGGGATGATATATAGTAGTCAGGGGGTCAAATGCATATTTTTGGTCGAACCTGGAAAGTGGGTCCAAAGTTTTTTTCTCAATGTTTTCATGTTATATAGGTATTGTACTCCATGAAACTGCATGATGGCATTCTTACAACATTGAGCATTTTTATATAACACGTTTTATAAAATCGCGTCAATCGGGACGCAAAATAATGGTTTTACACGGTTCGAAAAATACAAATATTTATATAAAGCGCCAAACTAATCTATATTTGCCATCATTGGAAATAGTATGTCTTCAGTGTTAACAAAAGTGAAGTCCTAATTGTACAAATTGATTGAACCAGAAGTTTTGAGTTATGTGAACCCTTTGACCCCAAGGCCTTTCATAAATATAATTACCAGTGTAAAAACCTCAAATTTCACAATAATGTTTGAGTGTGACCTATCAAAATGAAATGAATTTCATTACGAACCTGAATATGATGTCGTAGAGTAACTATAAGACATATGTACCGCAATAATTGATATTCTATAAATATGTCGACGAGATATATAATGTATAATTTTGGCCATACGTTTTAAAATTGTGTATACTACGTCATCCAACGATGTTAACACTTGACATCAAAACATTTGTTCAGAGATTTATACATTTTTAAAAGAAATCATTGTGTGGTGTATTGCCTCTGCCAAAGGAGGTTATTTTTTTGGTCGCGATGGTTTGTCTGTCCGTCAGTAGGATTATTTACAAAGCAATGAATGGGTTTGCATAAAACTTTTATCAGAGGTGCGTCTCGGGCCAAGGAACGATCCATTAAATTTGGAAATGATCCTGTTTAGTTTACGACCCGGATCCAATACACAATCACTGCGGCGGAAGTTTGCAGTCTCTGACTGACTGTCTAGTTCTATTTGATATGTCTATGTTTCTGCAAGTAACACCCATAACATTATACCTTTATGGCAACGTATGGGTGCTCCATGGCTAGATTCAATTGATGACAGGTATTGTAACCCCCATCCAAGCGTTATGCTTTGTGAATAAAAATAAATTTGAAATTATTTTCATTCATTTGGAATTACTTGTGCGAACTGTTCGTCGTGATTGATAGTTCAGACCAAGAGGGCTCAGCAGCGAATGACAAGAAATCATGACCCATCCACAGTCTATGTTTTCTTTTAAGCGCAATAAAACAACAATTAAAAGGTTTTCAAAAGAGTCATCAAGACGACCGCAGATTATCATGATCTTAATAAAGTGTTTATCAGATACTCATTCTCCACACATAGATGTCGCTCAGGTCAACCCCGCTATCTCTGAGGTCAGAATGTCAGATACTATGATCCAAAAAATTGTGACATGCCTGCGTCTTTCGCTCTACCAGAGTTGCCACTAAACCAAGAGAGCGAGGTAAACATGTTAGAGAAGGGCCAATGAAAGGTCAATTGTATGGGCATTTTTTCATGAAATCTACAAACCATCAAACTGTCAAACTGAATAATTTGTAGAAAAGCAGACAGTGTGTGACACTCAAAACACTCGTAGCATAATTATACATAATTGTATAGGCTTACCACATATTGATATGCCACATGTACACCATGACACTGCTATAACAGGTATGACACATTTCCAGTCATTGGCGACAGGCCCCTATTTACAATTATGAAATCAAATCTGCAACTGCATAAAATGATGACAGATGTCCTTTGGGTGTATCCAGATAATTGTTTGCCAGAGACGTATCCCCGGGTTGGTGGTATACATCTCTTCATGGGTGTCATCGGTGTACAACTCTCATGCAGGATCAGTACCGTGGTACAGACTTACATTTATGCATTTAAACACAAAATAAAGCCAATGTTACCCAAGATAATGTGATGATAAATGAGCCCTAGCACCCGAAGGGTGGTGAGAGCGAGATAAAAGCAACGCAACTTGTTTAAAAGCTGCTTTTAGCGTTTCCAATTCTTCATTAGTATACAATACTCATTGAAGATGTCTGGTGGGCAAGGGTGGCAAGGAACCAGGAAACGGAAGCATTTTAAAATTTAATTAATTTAGATGCACCGTCGGCGAACAGAGGTTCGCGGTGGTCTAAATGAGGTGTTGAATCAGCCAGTAGCTATCCTGTATCTCGTGTCTTATCTCGCAAAGTCAGAATGAGAATAGGCCGATACAGTTGTAATTTTATTTAGCAGATCATTTAAATGTACATCTGATAGTTTATTTTATAAAACCTATGTCTCTTATGCATATTTGAATTCACTTAGTATGATAACATACATTTGCTGTCCAACATGTTGCTTTCCAAGATAATATTACTACATCTAGTCTTTAATATATGCGTTACTACAATTCCAGCACTAAATTTTGTGCACGAATAGCCGGATGTAGGGTATCTAACCTGAAACAAATCCATGTTCCAACAGCTTTGGTGACTGCTGCTAGTAATAACAGGATGAAGGTCTCATTCAAAACATACACAAGAGCACGTGCACACTCTTAATACCGGGACCGATGTAAATAGCAAAAATCCGAAAGTCGCATAATAAGACGATAATCACTAAGGATCTGACAACAGCATATAGTTACACAGCTTTAGGAGACAAATATTGATATTCCCAATGCAATCGCCTATACATATAATGCAATCGCCTATACATAATGTGTCATAGAAATTAAAGTGACCACTGCTGAATATTTTGACCTCATTCCTAACCTGCTGCCAGGACCCTCCTTGTCCCGATGTGATACTATGGTTGGATGCTTTGGTATTGGTATTATCGGAGATATTAATGTCTTCTGGCTCGATGTAGTAAGGAACTTATTCTGTGGTTAGTAACACGGCGAGGAGAGCATCACCTGGTGATAATTATGTTAATTACCATCACCTGGGCAAGCCTTTCGGGAACATTTGAAAATAGAACTTTTTGCTTGAGCCACAGAAGTTTGATCCGTTAGCATATGAATGGAGCATAGACGGGAGTATGTTATGTTCAACTACAGTCCCTTAATGAAGTCAACTGATCTCAGATTGCATCTCAACTGGTCCCTGATTACATAAAAAAATCTTCATATGGTTGCTCCAGTAAGAACTATGTCATAGTGTTCGATGTGGAAGCAACAAAGCAGGAATACAGGACGCATCGCCATTGTCTAAGAATATGATGCATACTACTACTAAATGAACACAGATGATGAAACAAACAATGAACAGGAAGGTAGTAGTAGTTTTAATATAAATATATAGCAAATGAAAAAATTATGTGGTGGTATCATTGCTGATTATTTAACTTGCTTAAGATAAATAACTATTTTTTTCAATAACTATCACGTACAATTTTGGTAGTTTAGCAGGCACAGTAACCTCTGAATTATCACACCACATATTGATAATTGATGTATCCATATAGTCAGATATAGATATGCTGTGATATTGGAACTATAAATAAGAAACAAAAAGGTTAAATATCGTGAATTATTTAGTCATATGTTAAACTGTTATAGCACGAGAAGGGAACATATACGTCACAGTTAAATTCAGACCACATTTTCAATGATGAACCAACTTATTTCGCACAATACAATCATTTGCCTTGACACAGAGGCTGGGATTTAACTTTACCCAATTAGGGCCCACAAATTTCCTCTGTGTGTCTCAATAGCGGCCGGGCATCTAAACATTGGGGAAGTGTTGGGTCAATGCAGCCCATCAGCGTCACAGATAATAGCCCAACATTGGGTTAGTGAATCATGTTGACTGGCCCATGCAATAGAATGCCAGCGTGTAATACATTGCTACACTATTCAAACAATATAATAATCCCCTTATCTTTCATTCCAGCAAATATATACATGTACGGTCACGTAGGCCACATTTGGAGTGTGGCCTAGATGAGCGAGAATATGTGAGCGACAGGTTATCTAGTTAATTAGGATTATGACACTTCATAACAAAAACCTAAATTAAAAGACAATGAATACAGGTTCAGCTATGGAAACATGTATAAATGTGGAGGATGTAATATACAAACGATACTGAATTAGGCATGTTTGACCTGATTTTGTGACCTTTGACCTTGAACTATAGCTTTGACCTTTGACCCAATGATATGTATTATTAATATAGGCCTACATTAATATACAAACAATAAAACTAATAACTATCAGTTGTGTGAATATATAAAGTGATTTTCTGTTTTTCCCGATCACGTAAAACCACTATTTTGTGCCGCGATAGGCGAAAAAATGTAAAACTCGTTATTTCAAAATGCTCAATGCTGTGAGAATGCCATCACGCGGTTTCATAGAGTACAATACCCATATAACACGAAAACATCGAGAAAAAAACTTTGGACCCACTTTCCAGGTTCAGCTCCTGGCCCCCTGACTATAGGCCCTATATATGCGCCTTCTGGAGCATGCACACTTATTCAGGCAGGAGAGAGGGGTCGATTCTGTGAGAATCACATTGTAGAAAAAAGCTGGGGGTATATTCTGGGAGGGAGGAGTAGATTCCGAGAGACTCGCGTATAGATGGTAAAAAGAGGAGTATATTTTTGGCCGGGAAGATTTGGATTCGGGAGTGTCCCACCATCGCATATGGATGTTTAAAGGAGGTTATATTCTGGGAAGGAGGGGTACATTCTGGGAGGGTCGCATGTAGATGTTTAAAAGGGGGTGTTTTGGGCCAGAGGTGGATTCCAGGAGTGTCGCATAAGAATGTTTAAGGGATGGAGGGGTCGATTATGGGAGTGTCGCATATAGTGGTGAAGAAGGGGGTAGATTCTGGAAGGATGGGTAGATTCTGGAAGGGTCGCATTTCTAAGGGAGGGAGGGTATATTTTGGGAGGGCGGGGTTGATTCTGGGAGCATCGCATATAGTTGTAGAAAAGGGAGGTATATTCTGGAAAGATGGGGTAGATTCTGGGAGCCGCACTTGATATAAAAGGGGGTATATTCTGGACGGGAGGGGTGAATTATGGTAGTGTCGCATGTAGTTGTGAAAAATGGGGGTATCCTATTCCGGGAGGGAGGGGTAGATTCTGGGAGTGTCGCAGATGTTTAAAGTGGGGGTATATTTTGGGTCGGATGGTGAATTCTGTGAGTATCGCATGTAGATGTTTAAAGGGGGGGATATATTCTGGGAGGGAGGGGTAGATTATGTGAGCGTTGCATATAGTGGCTTAGAAGGAGGTATTCTGGAGGGATGGGTAGATTATGGGAGGGTAGCATATCTAAGGAGAGGGGGTATATTGTCGGAGGGCGGAGTAGATTCTGGGAGGGCAGGATATATTCTGGTAGCGTCACATAGGTCTATAGTTGTAGAAAAGGGGTATATTCTGGAAGGAATGGGTAGATTATGGGAATGTCGCATATAGTTACCAAAAAAGGGGGTATATATTCTGGAAGGAAGAAGTAGATTATGGGAGGGTCGCATATCTGTTTAAAGGGGGGTATATTCAGAGAACGAGGTGTAGATTCTGGGAGGGTGGCATAGACGTTTAAAGGGAGGAGGTATATTCTGGGAGGGAGGGGTAGATCATGGGAGTGTTGCACATAGTTGTGAAAAGAGGGGTATTGGTCGATTCTAGGAGTGTCGCTTTATATAAAAGGCGGGTATATTCTAGGAGGGAGGGGTAGATTCTGGGAGGGCCGCATATAGATCTAAAATGTTTAAAAGGGGGGTGTATAATCTGGGAGGGAAGGGTACAATCTGGGAGGATCACATATAGATGTTTAAAACGGGGTATATTCTGAGAGGGAGGGTAGATTCTGGGAGGGCCTCGTATAGACCTAGATGTTTAAAAAGGGGTATATTCCAGTCAGGTTCATGTCAGGTGCTCTCAGAAATCACAAAAAAACAAAGGTCCACATCAGAAAATTACGCACCCCCCCCCCCCCCCCTCACCTATGTGTGCAAATGCTAACCAAAACTGTTCTTGGCAAGACAAAGAAAGATAAGTGATTTGGCATGTTCTAGAACCCAGTGGTCTGGATAATACCCCTTTCTCTCGAGGTAATATGAGCACCCCGTTAAAAATATAATAAAAACATGATGTTCATATTGCCCGCATTGCAAGATCTATGAAAATAACATAATGTGCTCAAAAAACTTTTTAGCTAGTGAAATGGGAGGAAGCCATCAAACTATGTGTATTTATTTAAAGAAAAAACATCATCTTGCACCTTGATAGTAATCGGGTAATATCAAGAGCCATGTCACTTTTATTCTGGCATACCCACATATATCACTGTTAAATTAACCCTTGGAAAATATTGTTTTTATGAGAAATTTCACATATTACCCTATTGTTAAATGTTAGGGATCGTTCATAATTTATAACGGAGGGGATATAATTAAACGGGACTAGCTTTAACCCGTATTCCAAGGGTAAGTAGGTCATCCGTGTTAGTTGGGCTCATCCTCTGTTGCTTTGCCTATAGCGCTATTTAGTACGAATCCGTACTTTGCGCACTTGTCCCGTCCCACACCCAGCAATTACTTGTGATCAGTGGCGAATCCAGGATCTGAAGGAAGGGTGGAGTCGCAGGTTTTGGGCATCCAATTTTTATACCAAAGCTAGGCCAATTTAGGACATTTTTTTAACGGCGTGCGCCCCCCCCCCCTCCCCCGGACATCGAACAATTTTAAAACACCCCTAAAACATGTGACATTACAGTCTGCCTGCAGTATATTTTGTGCTAGGGTCAATTTAGATGGGTGAAAAGAGGCTTGAGAATGAGGTTAATTTAATCTGTGATCAGCTAGTGGAATTTATTAGTTTGTTCATGCCTTCAAATATTCGTCATTTATCATGTATATGATAATAATCTGATTATGACATAAACAATTTCAAATTTTAGAGAAATCTATATAAAACACTTGACATGGTAAAATATTACAATGAGTGACAGAGCCACTGAGGACAAAGGTGCACTTTATTTTCGAGGAGGAAGAGGAGGAGGAGAAAAGGAGGAGGATGAGGAGGAGAAAAGGAGAAGAGTAGGAGAGTAGGGGAGGAGGATGAGAATAGCAGGAAGATAATGAGGAGAATGAGAAAAGGAGGAGAAGGAGAAAAGGAGGAGGCGAAAAGTAGGAGGAGAGAAGAAGAAGAAGAAGAAAAGGAGGAGAGTGAGAAAAAGAGAAGGAGGAGAAAAGGAGGAGGAGGATGAAGACAAAAGGAGTAGAAAAGGAGGTATGGGAGCCATTTGACAGTTCAGTTATTATGTTCTATATAAATCAGTTACAGTATGTAAAATTCAGTCTGTTTATCAAGTTTAATGAAGAAAACTTCTGCAAGAGTAACAATTTGGAACATCACAAGTAGTTGAGTAGTTGTCTATAAAAATGTTTTTAGTGTAAGTGCAAAACCCCTTAAAACTGTGACTTTGTAGTTTTTGTATGTATAATAGATGGTGGTGTTTTATTTATAAGAATAATTGTCAGTTCGTAACGGCTACATGTCGTAGCGAAATCATGTCTTACATAGGGCTCGTGTATTTTTTTAATATTTCTTGTGTTATGAATATAACTTTACAAATGTATCAAAGTAGACAGGGTTTTGTTTGCATTTAAAATACAGTTTTAACAATTGAAGGCGATATATATCATTAATTTTCAAAAGATCTAGATTCTTAAATATTTGATCTGTAGGGCCTATGAGAGAGGCGACGTTCTTTATTATGTGCTTCGCACTGCTTTTTTCTGTAGTTTCAAAATCCGTTTATTAGCATGACCCCATAAAAGAATGCAGTAATTTATATGTGGCATGATTAGAGAGTTATATATATTTAATAGGATATTTTGTGGGAGAATGAATTTTAGCTGATTCATAATACCTATAATTCTTAGTATTTTATTTGATACTTTACTTAAATGAGGTTTCAACTGATATTTGTGTGAAAATTTACTCCTAGAAAATTAAAGATTTCAACGTATTCTAATTCATTTTCTTCTTTAAAATCAGCAAAGTCAGACATCAAAGTAGTGTTGCCTGTGTAGATGATAAATTTAAATATTTTACTACAGAGGGGAGTGTCGATTAGGTAAATTATAAATAGTAATGGTCCCAGGATTGAACCTTGGGGCCCTCCTGTGGAGATTGGCTGTAGTCTGATTAAATAACGTTGTGCTCAGCCTCTACATATTGTAATCGATTTGTAAGATAACTTTTATTAAGCTGCAAAGTACAATTTTAATCCCATAATAATTTAATTTGTCAAAATGTAGAGTGATTCAACGTGTCAAAAGCCTTCGAAAGGTCCAAGAAAATGCCAAAAGGGATTTCGCCTCTATCCCTTGTGTTAATCTATAAACTAATTCCATAGTAGCTAATTCAGCCCACTGTTGGTTTCTGAAGCCGTATTGACTGCTATGGAATGAATTATTTACATAGAAGTAATCGTTTAATTGGTTGCATAATTTTTCAAAAATATTAGAGATTGAAAGCAAGATAGAAAAAATTATTGTAGTCATTTAGTAGTCCATCTGAGCCGGTGCTGTGTCTAGAATTCAGCTCGTGTATTATTTTTGTGACTGTAGTACAGTCTACTGGCTTAAAACGAAGCCTTCTGTTGGTGGGGTGTTTCAAATAATGTTTGTAAGATTTGTTGGGATTCGATTCAATCGAAGATGCTAATTTAGGACCTATATCGGTATTATAAAATTACTTATTAAACTTGCTTACAATATTATTTGTGCTGTTTGTTAATAGTCCATTTAATTTACATAAAAAAGTTGAGGTAATTTTTGTTTTTATTGTTTTTATTTAAAATTATATTTATTTTTGACCACGTTTGCTTCATATTATTCTTATATTTGTCAAAACATGATTGGTAATATTGTTTTTTAGCAATGTAGATATTTTTCTTTAAAATGATGTTATAAGTTCTAAAATTTGTTTTTTTTTGTGTGTGGTAATGTTCAGAATCTGGATGAGTTGTTTTTAATTTCTATGTTTATAGATCGAATTATTCCTTTTGTTATCCGATTAGCCATGTTATGTTTGCGTTTATTAAACTTAGCAGGTTTTTTTACTGTCCTGGTTATTGATTTATCTATAACATCATAATTTATAATGTGACGCTCAAGCTCTACCCCACCCGTCACAGGTTACGGAATTACCAGGAGTCGCATCGCACGTAGAAGGATGACCAACAATTGAAGCCAGTTCAAAGTTTATTATACACATAAAATACAAATCACTCATACACATAGGTCATACAAACATCTGGAAAATGAATGGTAGGCTAGCGTGGCAAATATCAGCAAACTAGATGTACTAGTCACCGATATATCACCCACCAAAACCTTATAGGCAGCCCAACCACCAGAATCACTTGTGGTATAGGGAACTAGTCTAAAAATACTAATATATAAATGCCGACCACCAGAATCACTGGTGAAGTGGCATGTACCTCAAAACCAATCACTGGAATCACCAAATATTATACAACATTGTAAAAAATCCCTAGCTATAAAAATACCCTAGGGTCAATCATTTGCAACAACCAGCTCTTTCCCTCCACGAGTCAGGACTCCATCCAGCATTTCCTCTAAGGCTGGTTCAGCTTGGGGCTGCTCTATGTTTCGAAGGTTCAATGTTTCGAAGGTTCTATATTCCGAAGGTTCTATGTTCCGAAGGTTCTATATTACGAAGGTTCTGTATTCCGAAGGTTCTATGTTCCGAAGGTTCTATATTCCGAAGGTTCTATGTTCCGAAAATCCATTGCCAACAGCGTTTTTCTACCAACTAAATATGTGGACCAGGCATTAATGACGATTGTGCATGCGAGAAGTTGGGGGACATCTCCACGCTGGTTTAATACTGGTTCAACGTCTGCAGTGCAGGGCCAGCAATAAATTACCAAAACTTTGACATGGACACTATGTTTGCTAAGATCTCAGCCATTTCTTCTATTTGAAATTACATATTTTTTATCAAACATCATGTGATTTATTGTAGATATAGACGGGTTCCAATAAATGTATTAATTTTTTTTTTCATTGCCAGCGTGCATTATTACCACCCGGTATATTTACTACAAGTGACATATGCATATTTATCTACCACTCAGCCCCAACATTCAACAGAAAATATTGCCTTAAACTGCATAAGATAAGATATTTTGATATCTCTACATCTATAGCACTCGTTTTTATAGGATCTGTCGAACAACGTACCTCCTAAAAAAAAACAATTTATAACTTTCTTATCTACAATTTAATGATTCCATCAAATTTTATCAAACCTCATTTAAACTCGGAAACCCACTGGGCACTGTGACACGACGTTCTTGCGCATGTCGCAAAAACGACATGTGCCCAATGGGAATTGACACATAGTCACCTGTACTTTCCAAACATAAGAACTTCTGAACAAATATTTCTGAGCATAGGACCTTCTGAAAATAGAACCTTCTGCACAAAGGACCTTCTGAACAAAGGACCTTCTGAACATAGAAACTTGTGAACATAGGACCTTCTGAGCATAGAGCTCTGTATTAACCGATCTTATCTGATCTACTTAGACCAAAATGACTAATATGGTCTATTTAGTGGTATTATTCCCAGGATATCATTTTATGTCATTATTAAAAACAAATTCAGTGGGCTGTCCCGCTTTTAATCCTTTCAACACGTACTATGCATGTGCGTATTCAAATAAGTAAAACCTTGCATAAAAGGTATCAGATATGCAGGTGACGTTCTCTATAATAAGCCACTCATTGTAAATGTTAGAAATTTGATGATATTGACTATTCTTATTCATCGAAGATAACAATTTTTTTTGTTGAAGAGTTTTAATCAAACGAATATCGACTTATTTTTGCTTATCTTGCCAGCAATCGAGCTGAACCAAGGTGAGTAAATATTGTTAGTAATTAATATGATCATATTATGATAATCAGATCAGTGATCATTAGAAAATAGCACTGCTACACACAAAAAAAATCCACTGATGTTTTTCTACAAATAATTATTATAATCAATTCAGCAGGGGCAATTCTGTGAAACGCAGTGACTTAACACTTTCGAATGGGCACTCGGTGAAAACAGGGTTGTATCAGTAGACGCCTTTATGCACAACTGGACCAACCCCCAAAAGTTCGTCTTGAGATAAATGCACTTGAATTTTTTAGTCTTCTGTAAATTTAAGTAAGCGAATGAGAAAAATATAGAGTTGAACCAACACACGACATTCACATTCTCTATTCATGGAAAAAACACATCTTCGGATACCTCCGGTTTCGAGCCTGACTGCCTCATATAAACGGTGGTCCAGTTGTGCATCAATAAGAATGACCATTTTGATTTATGCACATTTGGACCAACCCATATGTATTGTAAATTAAACAAATACAAATATATGTGGAGAATTTGCAATAAAAAGCACATTACAGACTCTCTACATCTTCTGTAGATCTATTGTGAAGTTTATATAATACAAATACGTATACCTTTATATAATCACGGGGACTGCAATGATGATGGGAAAAAACAAGGTGTGGGTTAGTCCAGTTGTGCATGAAGCAATTTTAAGACTATGATTTATGCACAAGTGGACCAACCCACATTTATTGTCAATTTAACAAATGTTTAGAAAAATACAATAATGAACATAATTTATTATATATTCTCTAAATCTTCTGTAGATCTAGCTGTGGAACGGCTTCAGTAAAATACGGGTAGTTTTTATAGCTTAGGTGAAATCACAAGAACTGTGGGGCCGATGTAAGAAATAAACGTGTGGGCTGGTCCAGTTGTGCATAAATCTATCCTACGCTTTTACATGTGCTGTTTTTTTTCGCGTCACCAGGTGACGTGCTGGGTGTAATTTGGACTTCCGGTTATTTGAAAAAAGGCTATCCATAATTACTCTCACTTGGCACACTTAACTTAGTTAAATGTATCATGTTTGACGGAGTGCTGCAACGTCAAGCAAGGTTACATAATGTTGGTCCACTGTCTGAGACATTATCAGTATTCGACTGGGCTGTTTTGGTGTAGCACTTTTTTTGGTGCAGCACTTTTTGTATTCGAGTTGTCTTACACCCAAATTGGTGCAGCAAATTATTGCACCCATTAAAAAGGGGGTGCACAACGATGCAGTAAAATCACGTGGTCAGCTCAACTATAATCTAAGGACGTTATTGGCTGCCGCATTCTACACTCTACCTTTATCAAATCGTATTCGGCTGGTACAGCACTTTTTGTCCAGTGCGCAGGTGCGTGTGGTGTAAATTACTGTAATTATTTTGCACCCAAAATGCCCAGTCGAAAAGGCATATTGCTTAGAATACAGCCAATATTGGGGCCAACGTCTCGTGATTGCATGGCCCCTTGTAAACATGTTCTCCTGGAAACAGGTGACGTTGGCCCAATGCTGTTTTATTGTTGGTCTAACGCACTGCGACGCTGGCCCAACATCTCCTGACAGATAATCCCCGCTGGAAGCATGAGCTGGTACGTATATTACAGTCTACTGGCTTAAAACGAAGCCTACTGGTAGGCCTACGTATAGTACAGTCTATAGAGTTATAGCCTATACCGGTGGGCCTGAGTAGCCTACAGTACAAACCTTGGTATGAGATAAACATCTATTTAAAACAGGGGTCATAGACCCTGCTAAGAAAACATGACCCCCTCCCCCTCTAAACTATGGTAGAAAACTAGGAACCCTCTCCTATTAGGCCTACCATGCCAGGAAAACGTATGACCCCCTCTTAATCCCCCCTCCATTGTAAATTATGGAGGTCCCTATGAATTAGGCCTAGCCATGCTCATATTCCCACACAAACACATTCTCCTTATTTCCAACATAGGCCTACGGGTAATTAATCAGAGAATGTTTTGTAAATAATATTTTTTTGCTGTAATTTAATTAGGGCCTAATTAGGCCTATTTTATTTACAATCAACTAGGCATAATATATACCAGGGTGTATATACATGTAGGGCCTAGATAGGCCTCAAGAGATTGTACCTATTAAGCCTATCTATATAATTACAGATAGGCCATAGGCTATGCATGATTACTGCATCATTGTACTAACATACCCAGTAAACATGAGTCAGTGACCCAATGTTGGGCTAATGTTGGATCCACGTGGACTTATGGACTGGTTCCACACTGAGGACAAGCAGGGCCCAATATGTCTTAGATTGCAGGAAAAAGCCTTTGAAAATCAAAAATTTCTCCAGGGCGGGTTTCTTGGACCCCGCGCTGCAGTGAAATATTCATTTGTCAAGTTTCATCCAACCCCCCCCCCCCCGTCAGTGAAAAGCTAGATCCGCCCCTGAGTTATGTATACTGGGATAGCCAACAAACATTCGACCAGATCAAACTTGGAATAGACTTTTTTGACACATAGTCAGACAGAGTTAAGGTTCTCATGTTACCCCATGTTTACCCTGTGACTACGTGTAACCCTACAAAACTCCCTAACAACCAAAGACAGTTAAAACATTAAGTTTTAAAAAACGTTCTGTGAAAACCGCCGTTTAGCAATCAGCTTGTCACCGTGTATGTTAGTATAGGACAGGCACAGTGGCTTGTGTAGTTCCTTCAACATTCGCAAGGTGGCCTAGTCTGGTTGCTAGGAACAACATGCAGTGGGAAAGACATGTCTGGGGTTTACCAGTCGACAGTGTGTCAACAAATCATGTTGTGCTGATCTCAATTAGGTCTATAGGCATTATACTTTTTAACTTTGACATCAAATTGACCTCGGCCGAATAGTAGGCATTTTCACTATTTCTTCAAATATGGCTACGTATTCTTTTGAGCATGTTAACCGGCGGAAAGCAACACATATAAATGCAGACAGGCGGTGAGTTATATTTATAACAAGTTTGAACTAACGTTAAGACTTAAGTTGAAGTTATAATTTCATTTATACTTATAGATCTAGACTAACTTACTAGGTATAATACTAGTATGGAGTCTATGATTTAGGCTAACAGTATTCAGTAACCACGCGGAACCCGGGCCTGGGGTGCCAAATGCAGCTGTTGTTAACTTACTCTCAACTAGGGCCCAGGGCCATTCATTTCTGTGCTTGGGACTACGTCTTCACGCGGATTGCAACAGATCACGTTACCACCCCCACTCGTGACATTCTTGCCACTAAATATTTGTAAAAGCATTTATACAATGTTGTATCAGCACTGGGGCAGCGTTGTATAAATGTAATTACAAATGTTTTGTGTTTACTGGGATGTCGCTCCCAGGCCACACACTTTAAATAGATGGCCCCAGGCCATATACTTCAACTTAGTAGCCTATATGCGGCCTGCAGCCACACATTTTAAAAGGTGATGGCCCCAGGCCACACACTTCAGGTTGATGGCCCCAGGCCATATACTTTAACTTATCATATGCGGCCTGCAGCCACACACTTTTTAAGTTGATGGCCCCAGGCCACACACTTTTGGTTGATGGCCCCAGGCCACACACTGTAGGTTGATGGCCCCAGGCCACACACTTTCAGTTGATGGCCCCAGGCCACACACTTTCAGTTGATGGCCCCAGGCCACACACTGTAGGTTGATGGCCCCAGGCCACACACTTTAGATTAATGGCCCCAGGCCACACACTTTAAGTTGATGGCCCCAGGCCACACACTCCCAGTTGCTTTAAATAGATGGCCCCAGGCCACACATTTTTAGTTGATGGCCCCACCCCATACACGCTTAGTTGATGGCCCTAGGCCACATACTTTATTAGATATGCTCCCAGACCACACAGTTTCAGTTAATGGCTCCAGGCCACACACTTTAAATAGATGGCCCCAGGCCACACACCTTTTAGTTGATGGTTCCATGACACACACTTCAAATGTATGGCCGCAGGCCACATACCGGTACTTTAAGTAGGCCCAGATAACACCAAGTATGTGGCCTGGGGCCATCAACTGATAGTGTGTGGCCTGGGGCCATCAAATTAAAGTCTGTGGCCTGGGGCCATCTATTTGAAGTATGTGGGCTTGTGGCCTTGGGCCATCAACTGATAATGTGTGGCCTGGAGCTATCAAGGTAAAGTGTGTGGCCTGGGGCCATCAACTTAAAGCGTGTGGCCTGGGGCCATTTATTTGAAGTGTGTGGCCTGGGGCCATCTACGTATCAGTTGTGTGGCCTGGGGCCACCTAAGAATGGTTTATTAAAGTTTAAGTACACCTAATTTTGATGGCCCTAGGCCACACACTTTGGAATTGATGGCGTAGTAAAATATCGATTCGAAAGTAGTTCTCAGGTTATAAGATGGCCCTGGGCCCTAGTTGAGAGTAGAAAAACAACGACTGCGTACCGAATAGGAATCCGCCATTTTGGTAAATTATTTAATTTTAGTTTTTCAAGGCTCTATCCTGGGTACAAAAAGTGTGAAATAATTTTAAAAGAGGGCAAAAATAGATGTGAAACCTTCTTATTTTGCAAAATATTCTTGTTTCGGGGGCATTTTCGTCACTAAGACTTAGACTTAGTCTAAGGACTATTGCCATTGGTAAAACATCTTTCAATGTCGGAACCTGCTGCAACGCAAATTGCCGCCGCATTCACCAGGTGGCGCTGCAAATCACGTGGTACCCCGGGGTTCAACGTCAACGGTACCCCAGCCCGGGGTTGCATCATGTTACGGTCTATCCTATAGGCCCTATTAAATTTATAATAAATTAATTTATTCTTTTATGGTAATGCCAATAATGGCCAGATTATGATAGAGCAATAGCATTCAGTAATAGAAAGATTAAAGCCTATAAAAATGATTTATATAGTCTATGTATAATGTAGTCTATCGACTATAGGCAGTTTGTGGGCCTAAATTTATCTAAATCTAAATACGATAATCACCAGGTGGCTCTGATGATAGTCTAGCCTACACAGGGTGGGCAGCATTCTGACCTCAGAGATAGTCTAAAACTCATAAGAGACCTGGAACAAATTCGTAACAAGCTGAAAATGTCAGCATATTGTTGAGACAACATAGAAAAACATAGAAAAAGTCCTCTAAGATCCCCCTGGTATTAGTGCCCGAAATGGGGGTAATAAGTGGGTAAATAGGGGTAATAAATGGAATAATAACGATAACTTTAAAACTATTTGACCTGGATTCATAAAAAAATGTATCTAAACATATGTTAATTCCCTGCGGAATCCATTAAAAATATTTGTATTAATTTTTAGCCACCAGAAGTGGTAAATACCAGAAGTGGTAAATAGGGTAAAGTAGAGGTAATAACCATAATTTATGATCTATTTGACCTAGATTCATAAACTGTGTAGGCTACCTAGCATCGGATAATTTTTTTAAAACACTTCTAAAATTTGGCGACCTCCCCTTAATTACCAACAACAATTTTTTATATTAATTTTTAGCCACCCTTTCCTCTCCATAAGAGGTAAATAAGGGTAAAATGGGGAGTGATAACCATAGTTTATGAACTATGGGGTCTAAAGTTACAAAAATTGTTTTTAAACATATGTTTTAGTACCTGAGTAATCCACTACAATTACTTATATCAATTTTTAACAACCCTTTCTTTCCCGAAAGTGGCAAATAATGGAAAATTATGAGAATAACCATAAATTTGACGGAGATTCATAAATTTGGTATTTATATATTTGTCCTAGCATCAAACAAAAAAGTGTAGGCCTAATTGAGAGAAAAACCAACCATCACCATTTAATCTTAAAAAACGAAATTGTATATGATGTTGTCTTCATTTTTAACAACCTTTGCATTCCCAAAAAGTTTTTTCATGTATAATGTAGATTGTTAATCACATAATAAAACAGTTAATTTGAGTTTATTTCAAAGAGCCTAAACTAATAAATTTTAAACTTTTGAAAACGGTTTCATTATTTTTTCTTGGATGCTAAAATATATAATCTAGATACCAATTTTATGAATCTAAGTAAGTCAAATATCGCTCACATATTACCGTTATTTACCACTTTTCGGGATGAAAGGGTGATTTTACAGCATCATATCATTTTGTTGCTGGTTGTCGCATAAGTTTAAAATGCTTTTACATTTTCTCCCATGGTAAAACATATCCAGGTAGGCCCTAACAATTTTATAAATCCAGGTAAAATAGCTCACAACTTGTGGTTATTATGCTATTTTTTTGCTTTTGGGGATGAAAAGGTGGTAAAATAATCATACAAATGATAATATCAACACCCCGGGTATGTTTGGATACAAATTTTATGAATCTAGGTCAAATAACTCATTAGGCTATGGTTATCACGCCAATTTTACTTCTATTTACCACTTTTTAGAGGAAAGGGTGGTTAAAAATTGATATAAAAAGTTGTTGCTGGCGATTAAAGGGAGGTCGCCGAATTTAAAAAAAGTGTTTTTGCTTTTTTCTCCGATGCTAGATACAAATTTTATGAATCTAGGTTAAATAGCTCATAAGCTATGGATATTATCCCTATTTTTCCTATTTACCACTTTTGGGGATGAAAGGGTGGCGAAAAAGTAATACAAATAATTTTAATGTATTCCGCAGGTGCTAAAACATATATTTAGATACAAATTTTATGAATTTAGTTGAATATTTTTAAATGTATTGTTAATATCCATTGTTTACCCCCATTTACCCCTTAATACCCCAATTTCGGGCACTAGGCCTAATACCAGGCGGATTTTAGAGGACTTTTGATATGTTTTTCTATGTTGTTTCAAGAACATAGGGGTCTATGCTGAAATTTTCAGCTTGTTACGAATTTGTTCCGGGTTATTATCTAATAACCCTGGACTAATTTAAAACTCAACGACCGAGAGCGGGGGTTTACCTGAGCGACATCTATGCGTGGAGAAAGGGTGGGCAGTAGCCTAGTTCCTGGCCCGCCGAGCGAGGGCCTAGAATCCATCCATAACGAAAGTCCACATTGATTCGCATTATACACATAGACTACTTCCCCATGAAGAGCAGCGCGCAAATCTCCGCGCTGGTCGTAAACACACGCCGATTACGACGCTGTTTTGACAGTAAATAACTGTTGAAGTAAAAAAATAAGTTGCTTGGATGCTCAGAAGTTAGATGCCTTCGTTCCGTTGACAAATCTTGAGTATTTTTTGCGTAATAAGCAGATTGTGAAATGTTGCTTTTGCGTATGGATGGACATGTGACCCTAAATTGATCTGGCTTGCCCAGAATACAATGGGTCACGGATGGGACAAGGTGGGCAGGTGAAAACTTGATGTTACCAGTACTTTGTTATGTTGAGGGAGGGATGGTAATGATGTTAGTACTTTGTTATTTTGAGGGAAGCTAATAAATAAGGTTACTTTGTTATTTTGAGGGAAGCTAATGATGTTACTTTGGTATTTTGAGGGAAGGTAATGATGTTAATATACAACTACTGTAACTAGCTATAAGGGAAGGTATGATGTTACTTTGTTATTTTGAGGGAGGAATGGAAATGATGTTATTTTGAGGGAAACTGATTATGTTAGTCTACTTTGTTATTTCGAGGGAGGGATGGTAATGATATTAAGTGTTATTTTGAGGGAAGGTAATGATGTTACTTTGTTATTTTGAGGGAAGCTAATGATGTTACTTTGTTATTTTGAGGGAGGGATGGTAAGGATATCAAGTGTTATTTTGAGGGAAGGTAATGGTGTTACTTTGTTATTTTGAGGGAGGGATGGTAGGCTAATGATGTTAAGTGTTATTGTGAGGGAAGGTAATGATGTTATTTTGAGGGAAGGTAATGATGTTACTTTGTTATTTTGAGGGAGGGATGGTTGTGATGTTACTTTAATATTTTGAGGGAAGGTAATGATGTTACTGAAAGGAGTCCAGTCGCCACAATTGGATGCTTTTGTTTTTATATATATATCCTATATTTCTTCTAAAAAATTACATTTTAGAGATTTTGCTTCCAGTTAGACATAAGCTGTTATTTTCCTTAAAAGTCTGAAAATAGTTTATCATTCTGTAGCTCACTATTATTATTATTATCAAAAGCCTGGAAAAAGTTTATCATTCTGTAGCTCACTATTATTATCAATCAATCATTGAATCAGGCCACTGGCTTTTTGGTTTATCCTCAGAGGCAGAGGGAGTAACATTAGGCTTACTCAGTAATAGTAATGTTGCTGCAATTAGGCCTACATTCCTTTATATATATTTTTGTTACCTGTATTTAAATACTAGCCTACGATAGCCTACTGAAGTCCTGCCTTATTTGTAATTTCTATAGTTCTGACCTTGAGTTCTAACGTTACTTCTTAGTCTTCTATTAGAAATAACAGCTCCCCCTCTCCCAGAAAACACAACATTTGTATAACATTTCTACAATGTAGGACCAACGTTGAAGACGTTTGGCCGGCATTGTATAAATGTTATAAAAATGCTATGTGTATGCTGGGATCATTTTTATATTCACAAAGTTTTGTTTCTTTTAAGGAATCTGCTTGATGGCCGTGAACGTCCGTATCCCAATGACAACTATCTTTCTGGAGATGGCAAGTCAATGGTATGGAGTGGACATGGGTATTATGTACCTAATAACCGCAGCTGGAAGAAGCACCACGAAGTTAAGGCATTGCCAAATGCCCAAATACCAGATCTCGTGGAGTTTCAACATGAAGATCAATGGAGGGATTGGCAGAAGAAACGCGATACTCCCGGATCTGGAAATTTTTGCGCTTCATCAGGTATGTCAGTGTTTTTACAATTGTAAATACTCTGGTTTATATTCAGGATCTAGGCCTATTCGACATTTTATGTCTCTCCATTGGTGGATAGTTTCGTTTTAACAATGTAATTTTGTATCTAGTTGACAGAGGATGTCGCAACGTTATGATACAACTTACAAATTTGTGACAACGTTGACACACCTTTACAACTAACACTGTTTCTAGACTATCAACGTTACTGCAACGTCACAATGTACGCATAATATAATATGTAAGCATCCCGCAACGTCACCAAAGATATTGCAGGCCTATACAGAAGACCTGCCTAAAAACAATGTTTCTGGTAACCCAACCGACCCTATATCTTGACCCTACAATTTTTTGCAAAAAAAAGAGAAATAAAAATAAATAAATTGAGTAAATAAATAATTATGAAAATAAAGTAAATGTTGTCTCAATTCAGTCATCTCCATCGAAAGTGGTGTGTAGTTTGCTAAGTTTGTATCAAAATCACTAATTGATTTGTTTATTCTCTGCCTACCCACTCAATGTTTTCCAAGAGCAGTAGCCCGTTACAGGAAACAAATACTAGGCCCCTATGTTTTGGCCTAGTGACGTTGTGTCGACGTTGTCACACTGTTTTAATTGTATCAACCTATAAAATTACGTTGTCACAACGATAGAAAAACATTGTCACTAATTGGAGCAATTTCACATTGTTAGCTGTGTAGACATATTATTATTATTTTTTGTACTATGCTATATTATATACTACTACTATATATGGGATTGCAGGTTTCAGGTGTTCTGGAAAACCTGAGCTGAAGTTAAGTGGTTATGCATTTAATCCCTTCAACTTATACCGCACTGGTGTGCCAGCTCAAACATTGTATAACGGACACAATCCCTGGCCCAAGACAGAAGTTCGCTCATTTCCAACATGGCGAGGACCTCGTGGATATTATGGCTACTACCATGAGGAGCTGGACGTACATCACTGCGGGGGGTATAGATACCCTCGTGACCCCAAAACCTTAGTTAACGACGAGGATATCATGAAATACGAATATATGCGCAACGTTCCAGCCCTGCATAACAAACTCCCAGTTGAGTTTCCAGTGCTTCAATAAAATACCATTTTTTTTCAAACTGCATTACTCTTTGGGTGGGATATGTAGCCTAATTATTATTTGTCCATTTTATCAAGTGCTCATATACGTGGTATACATTCAGAATATTATTTTAGCTTCTCATTTTCTTTGGCTTCGATATATATATAGGGAACTATATAAATATATTACTGTATACATATAGATATATATATTATTATACATCCGTTACAGTATTATAGCTGCAGTACTGAACACTGGCCTTATTCTCCAGGAAAAGGAAAAACATATTTACTCGAGAATATGGTAGGCCTACCAGATAAGCAACGCATGATCACTAAATACACACCTGTTGTGTAATTATTATATTATTGAAAGGCTGTTGTGGAAATAATTCGATAATTGATATCACATATGATATTGCTATTTCGTAAAGATATTGTGTTATTTCAGAGGGCGTTTGCAGCTAAAAAAAATGCTTGTGGATTAAATCATGTACAAACTAAGCTACTTACTAATTTACTTGCTTATGAATATCTACATTTTGGTAATCAACAAAGCAATTTACATGTTCAATTCACATTTTGAATATGATAATTATATATTTTTCAATCTATTGTTATATTAATTGATCATATACATATATATACATTCCTAACAAAAAGTCACTGCAATACGGAAGTCCCAATCATGAACATTTAAATACGTGGCTTGTTATTGATATCCCTCACTGTATTAATAGTATTATTAATTATCACATTATATAATTATTACAGCTTCCAAACAGTTTACAATATCTACTTTTTCATAATGATGAATGATAAAAAACATTGTAAGCCCATCAGTATGATGTTATAATGCATTCAGACAGTGGCAGCGGTAGGTTTCACTCTTAAACCTACCTCTGCCACTGTCAGGATGGTTATAGAATGTAACAGTGTAATGAATTTTGTTTGCAAGTTGTTATAAATCTTTGTACATTATGCATTCCTCATGTATAATTGTATAAGGATATGAATAGAATATTAACTGTCATTCATATGGAAACGATGAATGGATATTTGTGCTGAATATTGTAAATAATTACATATTTACAATTACAACCATGTAGTTTTTTCTTGTTAATTACTTGTATTACAAGGATGATATTTGCCGTATTGAATACTTGTAGTAGTCAAAACAGTACAACTCAAAAACAACTCAGTCGGTCTAATATACATTAACCCAATGTTGGTTTAATGTAAGCGAGTGTTGCAGACACACATAAAGGACCCACATGGCTATTCGAGCAGACGTGTTGTCGAGTTCAGGGCAATCACGTTACCCCACCCACCACCTTTGACTTATAAGTGCCCTATTTGAAATGCAATTGAATTCGAATTTAATGCGAGTTATTTTACATTTTGTTCTTCTCTAGATGCCTTTAAATAGTGTTGACATTTGAGGTTGCGCTTAACCAGGGCTCTGGCCGGACAAATGGTTGCCAATTGGTGGCTTCGTCACTCTCAGAACGAAGCACCAGCATGTATTCGCACGGAAGCTCATTCGAGTAAGGTTGTGCCTCTGTATGTAGGCGCTTTTTTGATCTTTCGGTAACCCAGTCCTTTTTCTACCCTGGTTCGCTCCGCTTCTGGATCTACCCAATAGTCAGGGGGCCAGGAGCTGAACCTGGAAAGTGGGTCCAAAGTTTTTTTCTCGATGTTTTCGTGTTATATGGGTATTGTACTCTATGAAACCGCGTGATGGCATTCTCACAGCATTGAGCATTTTGAAATAACGAGTTTTACATTTTTTCGCCTATCGCGGCACAAAATAGTGGTTTTACGTGATCGGGAAAAACAGAAAATCACTTTATATATTCACACAACTGATAGTTATTAGTTTTATTGTTTGTATATTAATGTAGGCCTATATTAATAATACATATCATTGGGTCAAAGGTCAAAGCTATAGTTCAAGGTCAAAGGTCACAAAATCAGGTCAAACATGCCTAATTCAGTATCGTTTGTATATTACATCCTCCACATTTATACATGTTTCCATAGCTGAACCTGTATTCATTGTCTTTTAATTTAGGTTTTTGTTATGAAGTGTCATAATCCTAATTAACTAGATAACCTGTCGCTCACATATTCTCGCTCATCTAGGCCACACTCCAAATGTGGCCTACGTGACCGTACATGTATATATTTGCTGGAATGAAAGATAAGGGGATTATTATATTGTTTGAATAGTGTAGCAATGTATTACACGCTGGCATTCTATTGCATGGGCCAGTCAACATGATTCACTAACCCAATGTTGGGCTATTATCTGTGACGCTGATGGGCTGCATTGACCCAACACTTCCCCAATGTTTAGATGCCCGGCCGCTATTGAGACACACAGAGGAAATTTGTGGGCCCTAATTGGGTAAAGTTAAATCCCAGCCTCTGTGTCAAGGCAAATGATTGTATTGTGCGAAATAAGTTGGTTCATCATTGAAAATGTGGTCTGAATTTAACTGTGACGTATATGTTCCCTTCTCGTGCTATAACAGTTTAACATATGACTAAATAATTCACGATATTTAACCTTTTTGTTTCTTATTTATAGTTCCAATATCACAGCATATCTATATCTGACTATATGGATACATCAATTATCAATATGTGGTGTGATAATTCAGAGGTTACTGTGCCTGCTAAACTACCAAAATTGTACGTGATAGTTATTGAAAAAAATAGTTATTTATCTTAAGCAAGTTAAATAATCAGCAATGATACCACCACATAATTTTTTCATTTGCTATATATTTATATTAAAACTACTACTACCTTCCTGTTCATTGTTTGTTTCATCATCTGTGTTCATTTAGTAGTAGTATGCATCATATTCTTAGACAATGGCGATGCGTCCTGTATTCCTGCTTTGTTGCTTCCACATCGAACACTATGACATAGTTCTTACTGGAGCAACCATATGAAGATTTTTTTATGTAATCAGGGACCAGTTGAGATGCAATCTGAGATCAGTTGACTTCATTAAGGGACTGTAGTTGAACATAACATACTCCCGTCTATGCTCCATTCATATGCTAACGGATCAAACTTCTGTGGCTCAAGCAAAAAGTTCTATTTTCAAATGTTCCCGAAAGGCTTGCCCAGGTGATGGTAATTAACATAATTATCACCAGGTGATGCTCTCCTCGCCGTGTTACTAACCACAGAATAAGTTCCTTACTACATCGAGCCAGAAGACATTAATATCTCCGATAATACCAATACCAAAGCATCCAACCATAGTATCACATCGGGACAAGGAGGGTCCTGGCAGCAGGTTAGGAATGAGGTCAAAATATTCAGCAGTGGTCACTTTAATTTCTATGACACATTATGTATAGGCGATTGCATTATATGTATAGGCGATTGCATTGGGAATATCAATATTTGTCTCCTAAAGCTGTGTAACTATATGCTGTTGTCAGATCCTTAGTGATTATCGTCTTATTATGCGACTTTCGGATTTTTGCTATTTACATCGGTCCCGGTATTAAGAGTGTGCACGTGCTCTTGTGTATGTTTTGAATGAGACCTTCATCCTGTTATTACTAGCAGCAGTCACCAAAGCTGTTGGAACATGGATTTGTTTCAGGTTAGATACCCTACATCCGGCTATTCGTGCACAAAATTTAGTGCTGGAATTGTAGTAACGCATATATTAAAGACTAGATGTAGTAATATTATCTTGGAAAGCAACATGTTGGACAGCAAATGTATGTTATCATACTAAGTGAATTCAAATATGCATAAGAGACATAGGTTTTATAAAATAAACTATCAGATGTACATTTAAATGATCTGCTAAATAAAATTACAACTGTATCGGCCTATTCTCATTCTGACTTTGCGAGATAAGACACGAGATACAGGATAGCTACTGGCTGATTCAACACCTCATTTAGACCACCGCGAACCTCTGTTCGCCGACGGTGCATCTAAATTAATTAAATTTTAAAATGCTTCCGTTTCCTGGTTCCTTGCCACCCTTGCCCACCAGACATCTTCAATGAGTATTGTATACTAATGAAGAATTGGAAACGCTAAAAGCAGCTTTTAAACAAGTTGCGTTGCTTTTATCTCGCTCTCACCACCCTTCGGGTGCTAGGGCTCATTTATCATCACATTATCTTGGGTAACATTGGCTTTATTTTGTGTTTAAATGCATAAATGTAAGTCTGTACCACGGTACTGATCCTGCATGAGAGTTGTACACCGATGACACCCATGAAGAGATGTATACCACCAACCCGGGGATACGTCTCTGGCAAACAATTATCTGGATACACCCAAAGGACATCTGTCATCATTTTATGCAGTTGCAGATTTGATTTCATAATTGTAAATAGGGGCCTGTCGCCAATGACTGGAAATGTGTCATACCTGTTATAGCAGTGTCATGGTGTACATGTGGCATATCAATATGTGGTAAGCCTATACAATTATGTATAATTATGCTACGAGTGTTTTGAGTGTCACACACTGTCTGCTTTTCTACAAATTATTCAGTTTGACAGTTTGATGGTTTGTAGATTTCATGAAAAAATGCCCATACAATTGACCTTTCATTGGCCCTTCTCTAACATGTTTACCTCGCTCTCTTGGTTTAGTGGCAACTCTGGTAGAGCGAAAGTCGCAGGCATGTCACAATTTTTTGGATCATAGTATCTGACATTCTGACCTCAGAGATAGCGGGGTTGACCTGAGCGACATCTATGTGTGGAGAATGAGTATCTGATAAACACTTTATTAAGATCATGATAATCTGCGGTCGTCTTGATGACTCTTTTGAAAACCTTTTAATTGTTGTTTTATTGCGCTTAAAAGAAAACATAGACTGTGGATGGGTCATGATTTCTTGTCATTCGCTGCTGAGCCCTCTTGGTCTGAACTATCAATCACGACGAACAGTTCGCACAAGTAATTCCAAATGAATGAAAATAATTTCAAATTTATTTTTATTCACAAAGCATAACGCTTGGATGGGGGTTACAATACCTGTCATCAATTGAATCTAGCCATGGAGCACCCATACGTTGCCATAAAGGTATAATGTTATAGGTGTTACTTGCAGAAACATAGACATATCAAATAGAACTAGACAGTCAGTCAGAGACTGCAAACTTCCGCCGCAGTGATTGTGTATTGGATCCGGGTCGTAAACTAAACAGGATCATTTCCAAATTTAATGGATCGTTCCTTGGCCCGAGACGCACCTCTGATAAAAGTTTTATGCAAACCCATTCATTGCTTTGTAAATAATCCTACTGACGGACAGACAAACCATCGCGACCAAAAAAATAACCTCCTTTGGCAGAGGCAATACACCACACAATGATTTCTTTTAAAAATGTATAAATCTCTGAACAAATGTTTTGATGTCAAGTGTTAACATCGTTGGATGACGTAGTATACACAATTTTAAAACGTATGGCCAAAATTATACATTATATATCTCGTCGACATATTTATAGAATATCAATTATTGCGGTACATATGTCTTATAGTTACTCTACGACATCATATTCAGGTTCGTAATGAAATTCATTTCATTTTGATAGGTCACACTCAAACATTATTGTGAAATTTGAGGTTTTTACACTGGTAATTATATTTATGAAAGGCCTTGGGGTCAAAGGGTTCACATAACTCAAAACTTCTGGTTCAATCAATTTGTACAATTAGGACTTCACTTTTGTTAACACTGAAGACATACTATTTCCAATGATGGCAAATATAGATTAGTTTGGCGCTTTATATAAATATTTGTATTTTTCGAACCGTGTAAAACCATTATTTTGCGTCCCGATTGACGCGATTTTATAAAACGTGTTATATAAAAATGCTCAATGTTGTAAGAATGCCATCATGCAGTTTCATGGAGTACAATACCTATATAACATGAAAACATTGAGAAAAAAACTTTGGACCCACTTTCCAGGTTCGACCAAAAATATGCATTTGACCCCCTGACTACAATGATGTAATCGTGATCAGTTGAGGCTCTTTAGTGAATATGAGACGAATGTGCACTCCTTAATAACAAGAACGCTGTGGTTCTGTAAGTTGCATTGAAGTTATTTCGAATAGAAAAGTCAAATTACTTGGGCAGGTGGTCGTGGGATGCTATATATCTCTTTTTGAGATGTGCCAACTCCCATTCACCTTTTTTCTACTTTTCACCCTCCCAACCATCTAGTGGTAGGCCTCAGGGTTTCCAAATTTTTTTTAAACATCACGATTTTTTTACCGACTTTTCATGACCAAATTGGAAAATATTCATGACCCCAATCGGGCACAAAGCAGTGGCTGATCCAGGATCTGAAGAAAAGGGGGCATACGTTGGATTTTTTAGTTTAATTAAGGTCAATCCAGGCGACCTTTTAAAGCAAAACTTTTTCCAGACGTAGAATATTTTTTTAAAAGTCTGTTGTTTTTCCTGACGATTAAAGGTTTTTATACAAATGCCTGACTTTCCAGGTTATTAAGGTGTTGTGGCAATATAATGCTAAGGTTTTTAAGGTTCCTCTTCAGAAACAGGTTTGATATGGGTAGGCCTATGTTTATGCAGACATATTGATTTCATCATAAAATGAAAAGGGCCACCACAGAGATCACTCTGTTAGATCACACTGACATAGGGTAGAAGAACTTTTGCCACCTACATTTTTTGAGCCGTTATGGTGTCTAGAACATATATTTTGATTTTAACAGCTCGAAATATACCACCATTGGGTGTTTTTGATAGCCATCTTTGATTTACTTCGAACACAAGTAAGATAACTATAACACCAAGAAGCATCAGTTTAACTGGAAAGAATTGTACGAAAATTAAAAAGTAGCTCTTCGTTACCGCTGGTGGCGCATTTTGGATTTAATATATCCAAATTTTGTCATTGGTTAGCATTGTATAACACAGGTTATGAACTGTACAATTTATTAAATAGTAATACTAATATAATCATGCAAGGTGCGGGTGAGATAAGCGAAAATTGAACAAATGGCCGCCAGTTAATACTTTAATGTGAAGAATGTGGTAGGATACAACGGTTGGAATTTTACATCTGTGAAATTTTTCACGTGTTATCCTCATAATTATAATGACAGTTAAATTATTTCAGAGTAATCACGTGAAAAGATTGTCCGTGGGTTATGCTTCTGTGAGACCTTAGGCCTACATTTAAAACAAATGTTTCAGGTGACGTTTAAACCACGCAATACAAAAATAACATACTTTACATAACATAGGCCTACATTTGATGCCAAACTCGAGGTATTCACAAAGTAAAACTACCCCATGATAAGGAGGTTGTATATAATTGGAAAGATAAAACAATTATTTAGACGTTTGCAATTGTTCAATAAATATGTGACGCAACAGTCATCATCATCCATCATATTATATATCGCCATGCTCTTTATCATCATCCTCGTCAGTCTTACTGTCACTGGTGTAGGGCCTAGCTACACCTATACAGTTTTGAAGCTATATGTCTACTTGATAGTTTGTACTTATGTAAAACTTTATATAGCGTATTACAATTAAACACTGCACATTTTCTAGCGGACTGTTCTGGCTAAAGAATTGACTTTACATTTTAGAGGGATTTACGGGGGTATAGGGGCCTACACATGACAGAGGTGTTGGTTTTTTTTTAGGTAATAATCTGAGGAAATAACACTTTAAACTTAGTGTTATATGATTTCTTGGGGATAAATCAAAACACAATCGAAAGAAAACAAAGAGGCCAGATGGCCACCATAATCCCATCCCTGTCCACGTGATTTTTCAGGGTGCATCCTTCCCTTAACTCTCACATTTTGTTTTATAGTAAATGGTCTAGCTATCTAGCACTGTTCGTCATGTATATTACAGATATCAAAGTCAATGATGGACGAAAGTTGGCAATTTGATCAAGTTGACAATATTCAAGACATATCCCTCCCTGAAACCACACACTTTGTTCTATGATGGTCCAGCTATCTGGCACTTTTTTCTCGATATTATAATGCATTACTCAATAATGGCTGCAAACTAAGCCAACTAGCTTTTTCAGGGAATATTGCTCACTGACGTCACACATTTTGTTTTATTTTAATGGTCTAGCTATCTGACACGGTTTTCCACATTACGCATATTAAAGTCAATAATGGCTGCAAATCGGCCATTTTGAATTTGAGATAGTTAAACATTTTCAGGATAACCCTCGCTGAAGCCGCACATTTATAGTAATGGTCTAGAACTATGTGGCACAAATTGTCAGATATCAGGCATATTAAAGTTAATTATACCCGATAGTCAGCCATTTTGAATTTGATCGGTGTTGAAAATTTTCAATTCCTGAAACCGCAAATTTTGTTTTATAGTAATGGTCTAGCTATCAGGTACAGTTTGCCAGATATCAGGCATAATAAATTTAAGTATGGCCGATAGTCAGCTATTTTTAATTTGATAAGAGTTGACGATTTTCAGGGCATATCCGTCCCTGAAACCGCACATTTTGTATCTAGTAATGGGCTGGCTATCTGGCATGGTTTTCTGTTATACGTCGGTCAAAGGTCATGATAACCCCCAAAAGGCACATCTACATTTACACCCCCTGAGCCATGTGTGTGCGCAATTTATGATAGTAATTAAATCCCCAAGGGGTTTCCTGGAAATGTCTTAGCTATTTTGGCTCAGCGATGTGGGTCAAAAAGTAAGTCCAACCACACAGTTTGTTTTATAGTGATAATCTTGCTATCTGACACAGTTTGTCAGGTATCGGCCATATTCTAGTTAATTATGGCCGATAGTCAGCAATTTTTAATTTGAACAAGTTGAAATTTTTTACGGCATATCCCTGCACATTTTTAAAAGTAATTTGGCTATCTGGCACAGTTCTCAAAGATATCAACAATATTTAAAAAAAATAAGCTATTTTGGCCGAGAGGTGTAGGTCAAAAAGTAGGTCAAAGGTCATAACCCCCAAAAGGCACATCTACATCCCCTAAGGGATGTGTGTGTGCAATATGAAAAAAATCCTCCCACGGTTTTCGAGATCTGCTCTGTAAACGAAAATGAGGACAGACAGATGCCAGGACAGACGCCATGACCCCTGCCCTCACTTCGTATGTCAAAAAGTATGTCCAAGGGCATAGCTACAAAAGTCACATCTACACCCCTAAGTGATATGTGAGTGCAATATGGGAGAAATCCCCTCATAAACTTCACACCAATACATTAGAGAGAGTAGTGGCACAAAAAATTCACAAAACGACCTTATTCATCTTATTATCCCTACTTGGAAAAACATATTTTTTTGAACATCTTATGTAGTCCTTAACATTATAGCTTTAGATACATGAATATTAGAGCTTTAATAACTATAAAAAATTACATCGGAAATGATAACAAACTATGTAGACAAATGAAATATATATATGTAGACTTATAAAATAAGTAAACAAACGATAAATTTAATAAATATAGTACAAATAATTTCTTGTGAAGTATATGTTGGTTTTATCACAATCAGTTTCCCCATTCCAATGCTTTGACAAATTCTTCTTCTGTAAATGACAACATTCTAGCAGCCTCTATGTGCATCTGGTAAAAAACAAATCACGATGAGTGTAATGTATTATATGAGTTTGAATACTTCTACGACCAAAAATGTATATCACGATGCTTATAATATAAACTAAGAGCCTGGCAAAATGAAGAAGTTTGCTATTATGAGCTCGAAAACAATACTCATCCTATTGGTGTCACACAAGTTAACTGTTGCCCACTGAATTACATTAATACCCATAGACAAATCTTACTGCATAGAGGAGAGAGTGTAAAACTACTAATTGATAAAATATTTCAAAGAACCTGAGTAAGTTAACCAATGTGACAGATACATAGATATTGTGCTAATGGCTAGAAATCTGAAGTACCGTACCTGATTTTAATGTTATATTAAAACATGTATAAATAGCTTAAAACATAGCAAACCAATCAGTGCTGTGGTGAAATAATTTTGGTGTCGGTACACTCCGTTTCTTCTAAAGTTGTGTCTTGCTACCGCCACTCATAAAATTTCAGTGGGTTCAAATTATTCATATTTGTTTAGTTTGAGACCAAACCTTTGCGATTGAATAATCATTTCTTTCCCAATAACTGTGATTTAGATGGCTAATAAAACAGATTAAAAACGACTATAATCACTTTTAGCAGTTTAAGAGCATATTAAAAAAAATATATATTGCCTTCCATATTTTTACAGCAATTGTTGCATACACTTGATACCTGTACATAGCAAGCTCTGCTTAAGGGTCAATTTAATTACAATATTCGTATTAGCTTTTATAATAGAGCTGAATAGCGTGTACACATGTACTCACATCACATCTTCAAACGATTGTAAAAGACAAATAAAGTGTACTAGAAATATTAATTATTCTGTAATTCAAGTATAAATACTCTTTAAAGTTCTTGAATTAAATCAACCAAGTTTAATGGACTGTGAAACCTTATTGTTGCGCTTTGGTGTGAATGATATATATAATATTATAAATTTAACACATTGACCTGAAGACTTACTTTCTGCCTTTTTAATACATCTATCAGCTTCATTTGCTTTTTGAATCCTGTCATGAGTTCATTCTTCTGTTTTTCCAGCCTTTTATTTTCTGCCAATAGTTGCTCAATCCGTCGTTTATCGTGATCAGTGTTGTCCTGTTGAGAAAAAGTAAACATGTTGCTATATACCCTACAACTAAGGGTTTTAGACTGAAAATTCCTATGAAACTGGATTACCAATATATGGCAATTTTTTCACCCACTTCAAGTTATCTTCATCCACTACAAGGTGAGAATTGCGACAGGAATTCGCGGCTTGTAGTGGATGAAGATGACAATGGTTAATTCAGGCTTGAAAAGGTTAAAATCACAGAACCGTGATCAACACCTTTTCATTTCTTGGTCAGGCGCATACACAAAATCATAAGTCATTCGGACCAGCGGTTCACAAAGTCTGGAAAAGTTAAAAATGGCCACAATTTTAACGAAAATATTTTCATTTTGAGTGATTTGTAGATTATCGCATTCACAGTTGCGGCTATCTACTGAATACATACATGCATCTAAAACTTATGGCACAGTAAGTATAATTGATTTTGCTTCTTATTATTACATACCTTAGATGATGATTTTGATCTCAGCAGATCAGATTTGTATTTCTCCACCTCTTCGAGAGCCCTATTCAGCCGTACCTCTGTAGCACTGTGTGTAGACAAATTTTGCTTTTGCAATCGCTTCACAGATTCCAACTCCTAAAAAAAAATTGTACATACATTATACATATATTGAAATTCAATAAAACATTTAGTACACATTTATTACATAATGTAATTTACAGATGAAGTGTGCCTATATATTATCAAATGTCAAAATAAAAAGAGAAAATCACAGATTTTCAAGTGAAACCTGTCACCAACGACCTTGTTGTTGCCAAGTGAAAAAAAGTCGCTGGTGACAAAACGTCGTTGACAAGAGGGTTGACTTTTATTGTGAGCGTGTCTGTCTATATGAATTTCATATTTAGTGAGTTACGCCCCATTGTACTCCAGCGGTATTGTGTGATGCGCATATGTGTAGTCATAGACCTGCAGCTAATTATACTATATATTATTTCAAATTCTAAAATTAATTGAAGGAAGATAACAGAAAAACTAATGCACATTATCAGTTGAATGTTTGGCTGCGCTATGCGACATTTGACACCTATCTTGGAGCCACGTGCAAACTTGTAGGCTTAGTTGACGGTCATCTTACCTGATTACCCAAGCGAGCACAACGTTACTCCAATGTCGGTTAAAGGTTTGGCCAGCGGCGTAGACGCATTAATAGTGCAGCGGCCAGGAGGATGAAAAAAAAGTGAACCCCTCCCCACGATAGAACAAAGCAAAACCATATTTTTTTTATTCAGTGATATGTCGGGGGTACAAAATGAATGGTTGTGAAAAAAATATTTGAGGCGTTGCCATGGTTACGGCTTTATTCCAACACAGTCTCTTTTGCGACATTGACGCCATTTTGCGCACATATTTTCCAAGGCTATGAATGAAGCTGAAGTGATAAAAGACATGTAAGTGGCATCAGCGATTTGGGACGAGCTAAATATGTAGCAGTTATGATCATTAATACATTTCTTCATTGAAAAATATATTTTACTTAAGCATGATTATTATGATTATTATGATTATTACGCTCTTATTTCGCATCCTGTGTGGAATATCCAGTGTGTTTTTGTTTAAAAGTTATATCTTATATCTGGTGGAAATTGAAGAATAAGCTGACCAATATTTAGAAAATAGGTTAAATAATACTGAGTTAAATATCACAATGTACATTGCCGTATATCACTTGATTGAATACCTGACAAAAGGTAGTTAAAATATCATTTTAATTTTCAAGGTCGTCCAAGGTTAAATAACAAAATGACTGCATCCGGAATCAGTGAAATATTATAAATTTCAGCGTTCTGAAATCGTACGACCAGATTGTCATGGAGTATATCTTTCTGATTAGTTCAATTTGGACCTTATCTTTAATAGAACTATTTCTAATGTCGTACAAATATCACAGAAAACGACCTCCCATTTCTGAAATTAATTGGATTATTCAAGGTCATCTTCAAGGTCAAAAGGTCAATTTTAGGGTCAAGTGAGTGAAAATATCATTTTTGAACAAATAAAGCTGGGAGCATGTGTAATACCTCTTTTTCGTGTGATTTTGAGTGGAAAAATCTATTTATGCCTTTATTTTTGTGATTTGAGGTCATCCTCAAGGTCATCTGCGAGGGCAATTTCAATTCAAGGTCATGAAAATGTCAATCCCGAGGTCAAAAATGTAAAAGTATCATTTTTAACAAAAACAAATAGCAGAGGACGTGTAGTACGTCGTTTTGATATCATCTTGACTGAATAATCTACTTCTGCTACTATTTTGCTGATTAAAGAGGTCTTTTTCAAAAGGCCAATGTGTCAATTTCCAGGTCGGGTAATCGAAAATATGATTTTTAACAAATAGATCTAGGTACAAGTCATACATCTTGATGTGATCATCTACGTCAAATGGACAATTCCAAGGCAAAATATGATTTTAACGGACAATACAGTGCATAATAAACTTCCGCTTCTAAAATTAGTAAATAAATAAAAATAATTATTCCCTTTTTCGAAATAAAACGAAATTGCTTTATCTTTTTTTTTTCTTCAGAATAGAAAAAACAAACAAAAATGTTTTTGCTTTAAAGAAAATAATTTTCGTTACCGATTGCTGCCTATTTTTCAAATAAGAAGAAAACCAAATTTGAGTCTGAGCAGACATTCTATATAATACCAATCTGAGAGTCGATTTGTTGATGTAGTATGGTTACCGTTGACGAAAGCAGTGCCGATTCTGTAGAATGATGTTTCGTGTAGGCTGATTGTAGTGGATTAAGGTATGGTTATTTTTTAAATAAACTTGTAAGCGAATGGCTATTAACTTTATCTAAGATTTTGGAACTAAAACTCGCGTTGGATACATGCCTGTAATTTTTCAGTTCGTTTTTAGAAATATATGTTTTTAACTGATGGTCCCATATATACGCATCTTCCCACTGCAAGGCTCCACTTCTCCCGAGGCCTTGGAAGATGTATATACCCAGTCATTAGTATGTCGAGACAATTTTAGCATGCTTGTAGGAATGGGGTCCAGATCACACGATGTTGGCGATGAGCCCAAGAAAGCTTTTCTTTTTCATCTTCTGTCGCACGTTCAAAAACTTTCATTTTTAATTTAATTTCAGTTTTTTTGCACTGATGGAATATATGGTACCTTATCTGAACATTAGGAATGAGCAGTTTTAATTCTATCTACAAAGTATTTCGAGAAATTTTTCACAAAGTGATTTTACTGCTGTGAATTCTGGCAGAGCAGGTGGTAGAATTCTACGCAGAATATTATTTATTATAGAGTTCCATAGGCGACTTGGATTGTCGGAATTGTCTGAAATATCATCAACTGAAAATTCAATTTTGCATTGGTCATTATTCTTTACATAGGTGGCACTGATCGCACTATAACATTTCTTCTTCGCCCTTTAACGCCTCCTCATTGCCCTTTAATATGCTTCCTCGCTGCCCTTTAATGCCTACTCATTGTCTTTTAACCCCTTCTGATTGCCCTTTAACAACTCCTCATTGATCATTAAAGCTTTTTCTTCGCTCTTCAACACCTCTCCATTGCACTCTAACGCCTTCTCATCGCCTGATCATTTCACCTTAAGCATGCCTAATCATTTAAAACTAACAGAATTAGATTATCCAGTCAAAAGCATACTCAAACGAGGTATTATATAACGTGCTCTAATATGTAGCTCATATATGTTACAAATCATATTTAAAAAGAAAATGATTTCACAATCAAAATCTCCTAGCTTTATGTGTTAACAAGAGCACACTCGATAATAGCCCGCCGCCGAATTATGATAAAGAAAGTAAAGACGAATGTCATCACGTAAATAACAACCCAAGATATAAATGGTATGTTAAATAAGATAGATACATGTATAATATGATATACTATATAATACTTGCATAGACTACAAGGTCAAATTATTGACGTAAAATGAGAAAAATCGCAATAAATCGGCCATTTTGAATTTTTTTTCAGCCATTATTGAACTTGTCCAAGAACTACTTATTAGTAACATGCATAACAAATTTGAAGAGGATATGTGAAAAACTTTTCAAGTTATCGCGCCCACAAGGTCAAATTATTGACGTAAAATGAGAAAAATCACAATAAATCGGCCATTTTTTTCTTTTTTTCAGCCATTATTGAACTTGTCCAAGAACTACTTATAAGTAACATACATAACAAATTTGAAGAGAATATGTGAAAAACTTTTCAAGTTATCGCGCCCACAGGGTCAAATTATTGACGTAAAATGAGAAAAATCGCAATAAATCGGCCATTTTTTTTTTTTTTTTGGCCATTATTGAACTTCTCCAAGAACTACTTATTAGTAATATGCATAACCAATATGAAGAGGATATGTGAAAAACTTTTCAAGTTTTCGCGCCCACAAGGTCAAATTATTGACGTAAAATGTGAAAAATCGCAATAAATCGGCCATTTTTTTTTTTTTCGGCCATTATTGAACTTGTCCAAGAACTACTTATTAGTAGCATGCATAACCAATTTGAAGAGGATATGTGAAAAACTTTTCAACTTATCGCGCCCACAAGGTCAAATTATTGACGTAAAATGTGAAAAATCGCAATAAATCGGCCTTTTTTTTTTTTTTTTTGGCCATTATTGAACTTGTACGAGGACTGGACATTAGTAACATGCATAACAAATTTGAAAAGGATACGTGAAAAACTTTTCAAGTTTTCGCGCCCACAAGGTCAAATTATTGACGTAAAATGTGAAAAATCGCAATAAATCGGCCATTTTTTTTTTTTTTTCGGCCATTATTGAACTTGTCCAAGAACTACTTATTAGTAACATGCATAACCAATTTGAAGAGGATATGTGAGAAACTTTTCAACTTATCGCGCCCACAAGGTCAAATTATTGACGTAAAATGTGAAAAATCGCAATAAATCGGCCATTTTTTTTTTTTTCGGCCATTATTGAACTTGTCCGAGAACTGGTCATTAGTAACATGCATAACAAATTTGAAAAGGATACATGAAAAACTTTTCAAGTTATCGCGCCCACAAGGTCAAATTATTGACGTAAAAGGTGAAAAATCGCAATAAGTCGGCCATTTTGAATTTTTTTTCAGCCATTATTGAACTTGTCCGAGAAGTGGTCATTAGTAACATGCAAAACAAATTTGGGAAGGAAACATGAAAAACTTTTCAAGTTATCGCGCCCACAAGTAAATGTTAACGCCGACGCCGACGCCGCCGAACTTCAATTGCAATAGCCCACCTTTTTTAATTAAAATTAAAAGGCGGGCTAAAAATCATATTTTTCTTTACTTGAAATTGATTTTTTGACCTTGAAGATGACCTTTAGTCATCAAAACAGTACCAGAATAGGTTATTCAGTCAACATTACACACAAAGGATCTCGGAATTGACCTTTCGACATTGAATATGACTTTGAATGACCATAATAATACCATAAATGGATTTTCAAGTCAAAATCCTATGGAAAAGAGGTATTAGGCCTAGGCCTACACATGTTCCTTGTTTTACTTTGAAATTTACCTTTTGACCTTGAAGAGTCATGAAAATAATATCACAAATGGATTGCCCAGTCAAAATCACACGGAAATGAGGTATTACAGTTGTTCCCAGCTTCATTTGTTGAAAACTTATATTTGACCTCGCAATTGACATTACATTGACAAAAATGCCTGGCCAACTGTTGGCTTTGTGTACTTGACGCAGACGCTCACGCAGACGCACACTCGGACGCACGATCAGACGCACAAGAACGTTCCCATGATCCGCAGTTCCAACGTTCCGATAACCATGATAAAGTTCCTCAGTTGGTTTGCCAGGCCACCATATTTAGTTGAATTCATGAAGTATGTTTTTTGCTCCAGACGTATAATTGATAGGTCTAGATTGTAAAACCACCGGGTGCAATTTGTTCACCATTAAGCATTTATTTTTATTTTTCCGACTTGGTGGCCATTACTGAATATTTTGTTTTCGCTCATAACAGTTTGAAAAAAATGTCCCCCAAGATTATACACACGTTTTTCGTTTCTGGGCACTGCCGCTGATGGCAGCCAATATCAGAATAATCTGTGAAACGCAGTGACGTCACTCGGTGAAAACAAGGTTAGATAACACCCCCCTCCCCCATACTTCATTCTGTGAAACGCAGTGACGTTACTCGGTGAAAATAAAGATATATAAGACCCCTCCCCCATACTTCATTGTATTAGCCAGCTCGGTGAAAACAAAGGAGGTCAAGGTCATTGAGTTTCACAGAATATAGGTCTAGGCCTAACTATATAGCATGCTAAATATCAGCTATTGATCACTCTAATAAGTTACAATAAAGTTAAGGTGATAAACATGATAAAGGAGATAGAAACTCATACTCGATCAAACCGATGTTGTTGTCACGAATCCCTCATGGCGCAAAACATTCATCCTATGTTGACTCAATGTTGGTCCACCGTCCGCGATGCGATGCTGGCATATAGGCTACTGAATCAGAATAAAGTAAACTCATGATTGCATATATGTTTGTTGTTTGCTGGTCCAGTTTCGTAGTCGGTGGCTCAAGTTTAAAAAAACAACATTTTGTCAAAATAAAAATGGAACCAACAGGAAGGTCTGCTTTGAAAATGACGGATGAGAACACCCGTCCTTTCCGTCAAAGATCGACATTGTATTCAAACAACGAGAGTCATTTGTTATAGGCCTATTACCGCCTTGCCATAAATGATATAATGACCCCCCCCCCCCTTTCGCAGGGCCCGATTCTAACCTCACCTGATTGTTTTATGCGTCTGAGTCTGTGTGTGCGCCTGCGTGTGCATCTGCGTCGAGTACACAAAGCAAAATTTTCAAGCCGAGACTTATCGGATTTTAATTGAGCATAAAAACATCAAACACATTGTATATGTAACAAAACAAGGTTAGGTCATTCTTATAAAAGCCCTCGAGCTCGGATTACTTTGCTTGATATCTAATTTCAGTGAATTCAATTGTTAATTTGTTACTATTTAAACTTCCATGACGTCATACATCACCATAAGACATATTTTTGTGAATTTAATGAGACCACCTGTGAATCATTATCCAATTTATTTCAGAAAAATGTCGAAAATCTGTTAATAGCAATAAACAATGTCAAAATAACAAAACATACAATATTTTTTAAATAGCAATACAGCCATGAGCCGGATCGTTATAAGCTCTATTTTATCGTATTCCTTGACCTCGAAAACATAGGGTTAGACACTTTATTTGTGCATCTGCGACGATTAGTTTTTAAATTAAGGACACAAATACGATCTGCTATAATGGCCGCTTTGAACAGAGCTGGTGACGTGTAACCTTGAACACGTTCAGTGAACAAATTAAATATGACGTCATTATTATATTATAAATGAACAATAAATTGTTGCACAGCGTCTCTGTAATTTATAAATCACATTGACTAATATCCATTATTGCGATTTCTCGCGATAATTATAACGCAAACAAAACCTAATGGTATGTGAACACACTATCATTTAACAAGACCTATATAAACGTAATACGATGTTTAAACGTTTCTGCGTACTAAATCTTCCTACTATATCAAATTATAAAAATAACATGAAAATACATCTTCAAGATAACTTCATTACATATTTGGCGCTTCCCAAATCGATTGTACAATGTATTTGTTTTATTAAATGCGTATCGTTAGCGTCAACACATCGATTAAATTGTAGGAACTACACACACAAAGGGCATATTTAGTGCATTTTCAGGATTAGAGGTTGTACGGTTATAATGCCGTTACCATGGCAACGTCCCCGATTTTTTTTTTCACAACCATCCATTTCCTAGTCCAGACATATCAAGCAATCAAAAAAATATGGTTGTGCTTTGTTCTACCGTGGGGAGGGATTACTCCTATTTCTAGGCCTCTTTTAGAGAATGGCCGCAGCACTATAAAGCAGCAGTGGTTCAACGTATTGTCTGGAAGCTGGGACGCCATACCCAGCAAACACGAGACATCGACCCAATGTTGGACCACCGTCTACAACGCTGGCCCAACACTGGTCCAACACTATTATTACGTTGTAGTGCAAATGCAAATAGCAGTAAAGGCTCACTTGGAAAGTAAGCTGTTACTGCTGTGTGGCTCCAATATTCCCAGGCCCGCATTAAATATATTTGAACCCCACGGCGTGTGATTATACATGTAGATAAGTAGACCTATATTTACAATGCATGTACTGATAAATTAATCTCTCAAAAATATATAAATAAATATAATATCGGAACTGAACATTGTGATTGAATTTCTAAGGCCCGCTTTCCATTTGAGCAGAAACGTGCGCGAGTACACGCGCAAGGAAACGCGCACAGACATTTATGTAGTGTGAGTGTTTCCATGCTAGCGCGTTTCAGGAAGCGTGTTGGTGGTTCCAGTGGATGTCCACATGGCATGACGTCATTCCCGCAACTTTAGAATGGCAAAGTTCTACATGCTGTGATCATTGCACGCTCCTCACCCCCCCCCCCCCCCCCGTATTCGCACACACTGTGGACAGGTGCTACAACTGACGACACGTCGGATTAACCTTTTGACTGCTACTGCTCAAAATGAAAAAAAGTAACCATCCGCGCGGTATATAGGCCCTAGGTTGGTTCTGTTATACCACGCTATATGACGATCTTGTTACACCGCGAAATATGATGTGATGATCTTGTTATACCGCGGTAGGCCTATATTGCGATCTTCTTATACCACAGTATTTATGATTCTGTATTCAGCTATACCGCGCTATATCACGATCCTGTTACACCGCCGTATAAGATGATTCTGTCATAACGCAGCATTTCAGCGGTATGTGATCACCATGTCACCGTGGTATAGAAATATGGCGTATTAGTTTTTATAAAGAGAAATAGAATTATTTTAGTTTATTAAAGTGGACCACTATGCAATTATCGTCCGGTATGCAGTGGTATGTGCTCATTTAACCCTTTCACCACTGAATCCCGTTTTTATGTGCTGAATGCCATAGCATTCAGCACATAAAAACGGGCTTCAGTGGTGAAAGGGTTAAAGGAAGGAGACTATGTAGCGCCAATAACCTAATTCAGGAATGACACGTAACTCAGACCTTTTGATGATTGTTCCTGTTTTACAACTCACCTGCATGTGCGAAATTTTGCTTGTGCAAGATCACAGCAACGAGGACAAAAATACTTTGTTGTGTGTATGTATTAATTACTGACTGGGGGGCTATCAGCAATTAATTGTAAGAATAGCGGCGGCTAACTTACGGTATAGTTTAAGTGGTCGATTGAGATAACATGGGAGTTACGTGGACACGACAAACATGAAATATGCCGTGTAGAGACGATCCAAGTCTTCAGATGCTCTTAACATCATTTTAGATTTAACATCATTTTAGATTTAGATCTAAACATGTACATTTGAATCAATGTCTGAATGGTACCAAGCTGTTGCTTTAGATAATAAGTCGGTTTACTGGCGGCGAGCCATTGCACTAGTATACACAGAGATCTGGTTGTTAGACGTTCACTGGATTAGCTTCCAGTCACAATATTCCGTTGTTGGTAAACTAAATGGCACAATGACACTATAACTTTCATTCCGTAATTGAGTGAGCTCCGCGTTGATATATAATTCTTATAGCTTAGTCCGATTTATCACTCCCGGTGGTCCGTAAACGATTATCGTCTTAGCAATGCTCTTGTCCGCTCTCCTACGTCCTTCACTCTTACGTCCATTCATCAGCCACTCATTCTCTCTCTGTCCTGGACTTAATAATCCTCAAACCTCAATTCGCTCTCCACATACCGCTCGTCTTATATATGCAGCCTCTCTTTGTTCTGCATATCCCGGCTCGGCACCACCCGATTCCGTTGCCTAATATGGCGTCCGGTATTAGCGATGCTCACTGGGATAGTACTCTATCTCTGTCTCTCCACACGCTGTTCGTCGATCCTGGATCCATCCGGTCAGTATATATATTCCCCCCTGACCTCACCTCTTTTCACTACGAGGCTATGCTTATTTGGCTTGACCGTTGTCTGTGGTCAGTATTATACTCAACCACTGCCGTACTGTTCGGTACCTCCTCCGTGGCCCGGCTAGCTGATGTGTTCTGAGTCATTCTGTTAATCCACGCGATCTGTATGTCTCTGCTGTGTAAATCCATTCTAAATGAAGATCTCTTTCGTATGGCTCGCCACTTTATATTAACTTATCATCGTCTCGGTTGAAACGACTAGCAGTAGTGTTTAGTTAAACTAACATATATTTAACACATTAAGTACACCTTTTCTCTTTAATCACCGCTGGCACATTCCAGCAAACACGACACGTTGAAACAATGCTGTTTTAATGTTAGCGTAACGTCTGCGACGGTCGTCCAACATTAAAACATTATTGTTTAAGCGTGTCGTGTTCATGGGCATTAACTAGCTGGCTGTCTGTGGACATTAACATTCAACAGTGTTTAACAGCTCTCTCATTGTGACGGCGAGTTATGCAACATATAGGGGCCTATGCTACAGTTCACTCTAATCTGTAAACACAATGCCGGTGATTACGACAAAATCTCGGGCCAATCTCACAAATACAAAAAAATCAACTTTATTTCGAGAGGGTATACCATTTAGCGCTATTGCAGTAATTGCAATGGCCACTTCCACGATGTTGATCCAGCATTTTAGCAGTGTTGAGCTATACTTCCAAATTTCCAGATAAAGTACAGAATATCGTCCAACATTAAAACATTATTGTTCAAGCGTGTCGTGTTCATGGGCATTAACTAGCTGGCCGTCTGTGCACATTAACATTCAACAGTGTTTAACAGCTCTCTCATTGTGACGGCGAGTTATGCAACATATAGGGGCCTATGCTACAGTTCACTCTAATCTGTAAACACAATGCCGGTGATTACGGCAAAATCTCGGGCCAATCTCACAAATACAAAAAAAAGCAACTTTATTTCGAGAGGGTATACCATTTAGCGCTATTGCAGTAATTGAAATGGGCACTTCCACGATGTTGATCCAGCATTTTAGCAGTGTTGAGCTATACTTCCAAATTTCCAGATAAAGTACAGAATATTCCACAAGTGCATAAACCAGAAATTAGATCCAAAATGAACGTTTTTGAACGTGAGTCAGAAGATGAAATTAAAAAACTTATTTTGAGCTCATCGTCGAAATCATGTGATCTAGATCCAATTCTTACAAGCTAGTTGAAAAATTGTCTTGACATATTAATAACTCCCATCACTGACATAATTAACATTTCAATGGAAACTAGTACATTTTCTCAAAATTTCAAAGAAGCTCATGTAAGACCACTACTGAAAAAAAACATCTCTTCCTAAAACGAGCTGAAAAATTACAGGCCTGTATCCAACTTAAGTTTCATTTCCAAAACCTTAGAAAAGATAGTAGCCAATAGGCTGCAAGCTCATATAAAAAATAACTATCTATGTAATCCATTACAATCGTCCTACAGGAAACATCATTCTACAGAATCGGCTCTACTGACTACATAACGATATCATTATTAGTATGGACAAGGGGAAGTTACGGCTCTAACCTTGCTTGACTTGTCGGCCACTTTCGACAACATTGACCATGCTACATTAACAGATAGACTTTTTGATTGGTATGGAATATCTGGCCAGGCTCGAATTTGGTTTTCTTCTTATTTGCAAAATAAGCACAAGTCCGTAAAAATTAAAGACACTTTTTCAGATAAAGTCACGCTCTCATATGGAGTTCCACAGGGCTCTGTGCTAGGACCAGTGCTTTTTACTTTATACACTACACCACTCAGAGCTATTATTGCCGATGATACTCAAATAAACATGGTCTCTATCAGTTTTAAATGCTGATGAATCTCTTGAGAAGTTGCAACATTGTTTAATGGGTGTGTCGGCCTGGATGCCAGAATCTAAGCTGAAGCTTAATCCTAGCAAGACAGAATTTCTTCTTATTGGGAACAAACTTCAGCGAGAAAAATTCTTGAATAATTTCCCATGCTTACTACTAGGTCAAGACACAAATCCATCTACATCAGCTAAAAATCTTGGTGTACTATTCGACAGTAGCTTGAATTTCCGAAAACACATATCCCAAACATGTAGGGTATGCTTCTATCATATCCGTGACCTGCGTCGAATTCAAAAAAGTCTGTCCTTAGATCTTGCCAAGCAAATTGCAGTGGCACTCGTCAGTAGTAAGTTAGATTATTGTAACTCACTTTTACACAATATGCCAGAAAAGGATATCGCTAGATTACAATGCCTTCAAAACTGCCTTGCAAGAGTGGTCGTAACATTCCGGAAATTAGTTAAATCTCACCTATTTGACCTGGCTTTTCCACCCTAGTCCCTCAGCAGCCCGGCTCCCTGTTGACGAACCTGCTTTGGCCTCGATTATGACACATGATCACGCTAAGGATTTGTGCGCCTCTGAGCTCGGTCCGCTGAGGATATAGGCGCTATACACAAAATGTAGGCTATACATCTGTTGTGACCTCTGGGAATGGGAAGGGAGATAATTCTAGTAAATCTCGTCGATTCTCAAAGCCTCGTGAATATATGATTCAAAGTCCACCATCTCATTATACCGGTCAATCAGTTTGAAGAATACACATACTTTTTTGCACGAAATAGGGCAGCGTTTTTCTATTAAAACGTCTATACTACTACTCTAATCACAACTTGTGTGATCCCATAGCGTGCACAGGGTCGTTGTAGATCCTTTCCAACTGACATTACGGCATAACGTCGCAATCTGTTCACTACACATGGAGTGATTTCACGGAGCACAATATGTCATCATATCTGAGTGTTAATATATCGTTATATAGATCTATAGATAGATAGATGGTTTTATTGACCAAAGTAATACATGTACGAGAATGGGATGCTGGGTCAAGGTTACAATACGGTACAATGAAAATACCCCACTGCGCGACATCACACTGGCTGGATGACTCTTTGGATGCGCTCGAGTGGCAAGACGTGCGCATTTCAATCGATCCTGAATCGACTTTTTTCCCGCGCACGTGCGCTGAAACGCGTTCATGCAAATGGTACACATTGTTTGTATTAAAGTGACTTTTCAGTCGGCAGACACGCGCGCGTTTCTGCTCACATGGAAAGCGGGCCTAATGTCATATATATCCCGCCTACATTCGATGTTTTTTCTGTACTTCACTGAGGGGCACGTGGTAGCTAGGGGTGGATGCCCAATACACATAAACCCCCAGTGCCCACCCGCCGGACGGTAATCAGGAAGTTGCGTCATTGAAGGTGTGACATTTCACTGCCACGGGCCAAGGTTAACCTGCAAATATTTTACCAAATAATAGGCCCTATGTATCACTGTAGAGTCTACTTTCCCAGTAAACACAAACAAATTGTACAGGCCTAACATGTATGCAACGTCGGCCCAATGTCTTCGACGTTGCTCCAACATTGTATAAATGTTGTAGAGGTCTACAAATATTTTGGGTTTAGGCCTACTGTGCTAGCGTTCAGTGTCACAGCAACCTAGCAACTAGATTTGCCTGAGGGGCAAAACTTGGTCTCCACCCACCCCACATAGTACAATAATTATAGAGAAATACAGTACTGTCACCAAATTTTTATGTAAACCACGTGAAAATTGATATCAGAATCACACCAAAATCTAATCAACATATGGTCAGGGTAAGTAGCTTCCTTGGAACAAATCGGTGAAGCAGTTCAAGATCTTCAGAGTAACATGTGATTCGTCAGCCATCTTGAATTTTGTTGAAAAAATGAAAAAAGACTAGAGCCTGACGGCACTGAAGTAGAGCTTGTGCCGGGCTTCAGGGTCATTGTTTTAACAGGCCCGTGCCCAGAAATTTTTGAAGGGGGGGGGGTCGAATTTTGGATTGCTGGGGTATTTTCGAAATAAGTCAATTGGACCCCCTGTAAAAAAAACTGTTTGAATTTATATTTGGCGTTGAGCAAATAGCAAACGCAGGTTAAGGGGGTCATGCCACCCTGGGATTTTTGTTCGATTTTTAGCTACAAATTGGTGCAGTTTGGTGGATTCTGGAGGATGTCGCTGGGGTAAATTTTCAGCTTTGTGGTCACGGGGGGGGGGGGGGGGGTCGTGCCACCCTCTCGAATCCCCCCCCCCCCCAAACGGGCCTGGTTTTGAGGAAAGTAAAGATGCAGCTGTTTCACAATTAAGCAACAAATATATTGGTCTAAATGGGTGTTGAATCCGACAGTAACTATCCTGTATCTCGTATCTGACTGTCGTCAGCTCAATGTTGTTTTCAAAGTTTAGTCGGGGAGGGGGGGGGGGGGAGGGGGTGGTGGTCATGCGTTGCACGTGCTAATACGCCCCCAACTGCGTCTCTGTGTTTATTAGTAGGCCTATATCCGGTCTATTAGGGATAATCGGGTAGGCCTACCCTAATGGAAATAGGTCAAATCTGTGAAACTCAATGACCTCGACCTCCTTTATTTTCACCGAGCTGGCTAATACAATGAAGTATGAGGGAGGGTTCTTATATAACCTTGTTTTCACTGAGTGACGTCACTGCGTTTTACAGAATGAAGTATGGGGGAGGGGGTGTTATATAACTTGGTTTTCACTGAGTGACGTCACTGCGTTTCACAGCTAGCTACTCCCTGTGTGACCCTGGGCTGGGACTGTGGTGCAGTTCAGTATTCAAAGCCGATCTATCAAATAGAAACTGTTTATATTAACCTGACAGTTTGGGTGGTATAGGCATATATGTTACTGGGCATACCCCAGTCAATGACAGGTAGGGGAAGGTACAAAAGAAAGTGTCTAGCAAACAATTTAGTAGCCTAGGCACATTGCATGCTAGTAGGCCTACTGCTATTTGCTCAGATGTGATGGCAGTGTGTAGTGTTCAGATTGAAATAACTGAGTCAGGAGACAGATTAACTACTTCCACTGCCCCAGTGGTTGAACAATGTTGATTTAATGATAGACCAGCGTAATACCAGTGTGAGACTGCATGACAGCATTAAATAGACTCACTATAATAGAACTCACTATAATAGAACTCACAACTCGATAAGCCTAGATATATTGAGATTGCAAAGTTATCGATATAATTAGTGAGTTAATAACTTGATGTTGAGTTGAAAACAATAATAGCCTAATTAAATGTCATTTCTGGGGCTTCGCATATGGCTATGAGATTCATTAAGCATAGCAGGATGAGGCTATGCATTTCCTGAGGGGTGTTTTTAAAGTTTTCAGAACGTATTCAGACTGTAGGCACCAGTAGGCCCTAGGCCTAAGTTTTTACTACAAATGAATTGTTTTTTTTTTGCTGGTTTAATGTTAGAGCATTGTCTTTGAAGCTCGCCCAACATTAATGCCACATCGAGTGAATGTTTGTTTTGTTGGGCAGTGAGTGGCCGATAGGCATATTATATAGGCCCCATACATGTGTATTGGCAGGCCAGCAGAGACAAGACGTTGAATCAAAGTTGGCTTAACGATTGTCCAACGTCGTAAATGGTGGACAAATGTTGAACGCACATTGATTCAACGTCTCCTCGTGTCAGCTGAGTATTGTGTATGCCTCTGGGACAGACTGACCATACAGCCTTTACAGGCAAACACCATACCGCTGGACCATCACATGCAGCCACATGCAGCCACATGCGTTGTTTCTACGACGCTGGCCCAACATTTGGTCAGCGTTGCCGTATTAGGCCTACTATTAATGACAGGTGCACTTCCCAGCAAACACGAGACGTTGACCCAATGCTGTTTTAATGCCGGGCCGACGTCGAAGGCGGTGGGCCAACATTCAAACAACATTGGATCATAGTAGGTCACGTGTCGTATACAGTACTGGCAGCTTGGTATTGCGAGGCAGGTCAAAGCACTGAGGGTCGAAGTCAACTAGCAGACATGGCTGACATAGTATTGTACATGATAGGAATTGATGCGTCATTTATATCAGTGTTCATCTGATCAGCTGATCCAAAATCTCAAAATCTGGCTTCGTTGTGCAACAAAAAAAGTTATTCTTAACACACACATGGAGTTAGTTATGTTCCCAATTCCACAAATTTAAAGTTATTGCCGTGAAATTACTCATACAGAAAACCACTCAGACCCACATAGACTGAAAAAGTAGAGCGGCGCTCTACTAAAAAACAATTCTCCTGACTTTTTTCTCAGGGCCACCGAGCATACACAAGTTTTTATTATCGGAATCACACCAAAAACTAATCAGCACATGTGCAGGGTAAGGTCTTTCCTTCAAACCAAACATAAAACAAATCCAGGAAGCGGTTCAAGCTCCAGAGAGCAACATAGGATTTTGGCGGCCATCTCGGATTTTGCTGAAGAAGCTGAAAAACGCCCCGAAAAATTACCGGGAAAATTCCTTAGGGCCAATATGCATACTGCAAATATTTAGAAATAATCCGAGCAGGGGTGTATAGCTAAATTAGCAAATTTTATTAATAACCAAAATGAACAAAACTGAAATATCCTCTAAAATTCTGAAATGTAAAAAATTATAGTTTTTATTTACAGATTTACACTAAAAACTAATCAACACATGTGCAGAGTAGGGTCTTTCCAATAAACTGAACATGAAACAAATCCACAAAGCGGTTCAAGCTCTAGAGAACGACATAGTATTTTGGCGGCCATCTTGGATTTTGTTCAAGAAGCTGGAAAACGTCGAAAAAAGTTTACAGGGCAAATTTCCTAAGGCTAATATGCATACTGTAAATATTTAGAAATAATCCGAGTAGGGATGTATGGCTATATTACCAAATTTTGATGATGGCCACAATGAGCAAAACAGAAATATCCGCTAAAATACAAAAACATCAAAAAAGTTATTATTATCAGAATCACACCAAAAGCTTTTCAGCGCACGGCCAGGGTAAGGTCTTTCCTTTAAACCAAACATGAAACAAATCGATGAAGCGGTTTGAGCTCTAGCGTGCGCCATAGAATTTTGACGGCCATCTTGGATTTTGTTGAAGAAACTGAAAAAAAAATTATCAGGCAAATTCCCCAGGGCCAGTATGCATACTGTAAATATTTGGAAATAATCCGAGTAGGGGTTTTTGAGTGAGAGCAGAAACAAGTGGCGGTGGCGGCGGGCGGACTCGGCAAAAACAATAAGTCTCCACCACCACATAGTGGGTGGAGACTTAAATATGAGACCTTGAGCCAATTTTAAATAAAATTTATGCTCGGCCAGCATCGAAGACAATAATACAGTTTTGAATCAGCATTGGTTCAACGTCGCATGTTTGATGGGCTGCCAGACATGACGGAAAACTCCCGGAAAAAAAAAAAAGACAAATGAGGAGATGAACGGGCGGTGGATGAACGCAGAAATCGCTACATGTGCGACCAGTTCGCCGCGCGGCCAATCGTGTCTATGGAAAGGTCACATTGTGATTGTATTAGATCGATTTTTAATTCTACCGTGCGGCCGTCGCAATGCAATGCGTCGCGCACCCAAACGCGTCAATGGAAAGGCAGCCTTAAGCAGACAATAATGCAGTATTAAAGTGAAACTTCTCATTTGAGAGATTACCTTTTTAGTTCCCGAAAGTAAAGTATCAAGACTATCAGATTTATTACGTGCATCCTCTGATAATCTTTTGTATTTGTCTATTTGTGTCTGCTGTGCTGCGTTTGTCCTTACTAGTCTTGCTCTTTCTTCCTCTGTTTCCTTCAATTTACATTTTGTTACCGTTTGCTCCTCATCCTGGAAAAATATGTTTAACAATGTCAACATTTTGTAAGAGATCAAGTTATTACCATGATTATCTGTCGCTAAATTAAATATAAAGGTCTGTCAGATTAGCCAAAAACTGATACAATTCAATATGGCAAGGTTCATGCAGCATTCTTTAAATTAAATCTAATGCCTCTTAAAGACTTTACCACAAAAAAAATTTAAGACCTACATTAAGGCTACTTTTGTACACTTGGAAGGCAGTCGAAGCTTTGGTCATCGATATGGTGTAAGCTCCAGAATCAGGAATATAAATCTCTAGACTAAACATTAGCTAACAAAATTTAAGCAAACTTCAAACACATAACATATGGCCAAATTGTAATAATTGTCATCTGTGCATTGGGTACATTTTTTGATATTTTAATATTTAAGACCGCTATTTCTAAGAGGCCCTGTTGTCAAGACGTTTTAAGGCCTTAAAAATAAATATTTTCTAATACTGCGCATGAACCCTGATATGATTAATGGTGATCACAAAAATGTTATTTAAAAATATTTTAAAACACGAAATATAATGAAAATTAATTAACAGTACATTAAATCATTGGATAATTATGTGTAATTTGTAAAGACATACTTGTTTGTTGTTCTCTTGTGCTAGTCTATCTAGCTCTTCTTGCATCACACGTATTTTTGCTTTCAAGAACCGAATTTGTGCCTCTGTAGAGAAACAAATGGAGTTATATACAACAGTAGGACAATTTTGCTGTTTAGCCCCTGTACAATGGGCTTGTATTCTGGCAGCGTTGATTGTCATTTGGCATGATGGGAACAACCTGCAGATAAAACTACAGATGGGCCTGGAACTAGATGTACAGATAGAAAAGGTGACAGTGGTACAATATAGATGATGCAGTGTCAGTGAAAAATGACACAATATGTCAGCTACATATATACTGGCAAGTCAAAATCAGTGACAGGCACAAAGTGACAATGAAAAACGTTAGTGATAACACATCCTAGTTCATAACTAGTTTTGTAGCATTGTTATTGTAGATCATTTTAAATGTATGGACATTATGATTGTCCGGCTAGACACATAATCCATTGAGATACCAATTTCTTCAATATCAAATATAAAATAACAGTAGCCAAGTTTGGCAATACATGTAGCAATGTATATTTGATAAGATAAAAATGATCAGGGCCTAAATGTATCTATTTGGCAACATAAAATCTGGCCAGAAACTAATAATTACCAGATCCCATTTCTGCTGCAGCAGATGGAAGCACATCTTCGTCCTCAGGATCTGAAGCTCTGTTTTCTAAACGGTCTTCCATGTTTGCAATTGTTTTTTCTAAAGACATCTCTCTAAACTGTGTCATGAATGTGTCATCTGGTACCGCAACATCATCAGCAGCAAATGACTTAGATCTTCCTTTCCCTATACTAATATGTATATTCATATACAGATATACTAACATATATTTCAGTATTGTTTCTGATGTAAATTAGTCAGAATGTAAAACATGAAATTCTTATGGATCAGCACTCCAATAGAGTTAGTTGTTTTGTGGCATGGTAATACTCCTAACCAGTCAAAATAACTTACGCCATGTATGTATAATAATATGTATAATAAATCTCTTGATTATTATTATATACACATACTTTGAACTTTTGTTTTTCTTCTTTTCAGATCCTCTGTGTTGATTGGATACTTTGGATGATGGGCGACTAGACGATGGCTGTGATAGTGGGCGTGCGGATATTGGCTAAAAATGTTCAAGTGTCATAAATTATATATGTATCATAAAATGAAGACACTAAATCTTGTCAGAAAAATGATGTGACAAACTTCAAATTACTTAAAATGTTTCAATCCTTTCAAAATATATACAGTATAATATATTATTATTTGGAAATGACAATACGCAGAATAAGTGCACATGTTAACCAGTAGTTTATGGCTTATTTTTTAATCCATTGATTGCATAATTACAAATAACATGGTTCGAGTTCAACAGAAAAACACTGTTTAATCATCTGATAAAAATAAATGCAACAGAAAGAGCTCTAAACAACCATTTTCATTGTGAAAAGAAACACCTCACATAATGACAATACATGTATTATCCGTATTAAAATGAATGACAAATCAAGGATAAACACCAGAATTTTCATTGTGAAATAGGCCACATGATATAAGAGAACTGGCTCCTAAAGAAATGATTCATCGAGAAATTTTAACCATTGTACGGGTACTGCTGAATTGTTTATGAGTATTTTTTCATTCATTTAAGGCAGGAATTGCCAATGGTGGGCAAACACTAAATTGAAATTGGGTTTATGTGATCACCTGTTCTAATGTTCTTTGTGGCATGTATTGACTATCATCACCATTATCATCTTTGTCAGAATCCCTGTAAATATCAAAATATGTTTAAGTTTCATTTAAATTGAAAACAAAACATGACAAGAAGCCAATGGGCATCATAATCCCATGCCCCGCCCTTGTGACAAACATTTTTCAGGATGCATTCTTCCCTGAAGACTCACATTATATTGTGTATTTTTTCTGCCTAGCACGCACATTGGATGTTTGCCAATTTCCGAAAAAAACATGTCAATTTCAGAAGATAACAACATTACTCCAGCTATGTTTTTATTTTTTTCAGCACCCCATTAACTTTTTAGAAAATTTGGTGCAGAGTCTTTTTTCTTTTTTATATGTTTTTTTCAACCCTCTCTAATTAGATGTTTTCCTATAGATCTGTAACAGAGAAAAAAAACATAGTGGCATAATGGTCAAGCTATCTAACACAGTTTGCCATATATTAAGTGTATCAAAGTAAAAAATGTCCGTAGGTCAGCCATGAAGGTTTCCAAGATATGCTTCGGAAATGTAAATGCGAACAGACGGACAGTCAGACGGATGTCCGCGGTGACACGGGCGGGGGATAAAAATTATGTGATCAGCATGATAACATTAATTTATTGAATAACTTTTAATGGGCTTTATATGGGTAAAAAATTATCTGTGTGCAAAATTATACCAATTTTATATATTTTTATTCCTACACAATCTCTCAATTGTATATCCCTGGCAATAATACTTACATGAGAAAGTCATCACCATTTACATTATCCAGTAGGGATGGCCTTGAGATTGCACTGTCCTGTTGATTCTAAAAAAATGTGAAAATCATAATAGGGGCTTAACATATAATTGTCTGGAGAAGCAAATATTCTAATATCACAAGGACTAAAGGTCTTAATTATTGGGATTGACTATATGAAAATATAGGCATATATATATTTAAAAAAATCCATATTTGACCTAATAAACACATGTCACCCAATAAACTAACTTAATGAAACTGTTACATCAAGAAACAAGACAGTATGCAGGGTTGTTGACAGCTATAGATAGATGCTGCTACATTACCCATATCACAGTACGTCTATGATGTTGGCTCAGAAATAATCCTTTCAGCGCGGGGATCGACTTCAGATGTCAGATTCTGACATCTAAAGTCGATCCCCCACTGAAAGAGGAAAATATTTATAATGGCCATAGACCCATAACATAGGTATTCAAATGAAGCGAACTAGTTCATTTATGATGATTGCAAATTGAACAAACCCTTTTGGCTTATATAAAAATAATTCAACGCTTTAACCCTTTCACCACTGAATTATAAAGTCATACAATGCCTGAGCGCTGAATTAATTTATTTTTTAATTAAAAACAGAAATTACTGATGTTGCCAAAAAGCGACATCCGCGGTCTGCCAGGTGGTTGCCTTTTGGCGCCACCCGCGGTGAAAGGGTTAAGGTTAAGAGAACCAAGAATGGTTCAGTGTGTTTTCTTTGCTAGATATCTTTGCTGGATACCTTGGCAGACTGATGACTGATCTCAAGTTGATTGAGACTTATACAACACATGACTCGATGCTAGTTTATCTGAGGATTGCCAATCACCCAGGCAGAATACACTACAGACACAGGATATTATGCAACTCTACTGCTGTGTCATGATGTTAGCACAATTGACCCTTGTGCTGCCGAGATTGTATATACACAAGGTTTCTAGCAAGTTTCAAACTAAAAAATATCACTCAAAATGATAAAATTGTTTATGATAGATTCATCAAATATTTGAAATTGCGATATGTCTATTTTTAAGAAATAATATTTTTTTTAGTCATTTGAAGCTGGAAATTGCGTTAGATTTGATCGAGGCAACCGAGAATTACAATGTCAGGGTTCCAACAGAAAAATTGAAACAAATTTCCCGGACTTTCCCCTGATTGTTGAGAAATTTACAGGTTGAAATATCATACATTTGCCAACTAGTAAATTGAACAAAATGTTGTTGAGCGAACAGGCCTCCCTTCCCTCCCAATTCAGCAATTTCAACATCAGTGCTCGACTGAAATTAATAATAGACCTCTTATTCGCGTGTTAAAAGTACATGCACAGTCTCAATTCCAATATTGAACATTTTAGAAATCCCCGACTTTCCAGAAATTTCAAATTCCAGGTTTTTCAGGAACCCTGAATGTAGACTTGTGCCTACCCTATCCCTGCGCATAAATGTGCATACACTTACAAGTGAAAATCGCAGTGTTTAGGGGGTTTTGAAATAATTTAATATTTTAAAAAAGCTATGTCAACTGTTTTTTTCTAAATTTGTCTGTGCGACGATTCGCAAACAAATCTGAAATTATATGTTGTAATCAAATTTTTATATTATACATGAAAAATGACAAATATTTAGAGGCCAGTAGAAACTAATATCAATGAAATTTCGCTACCTTATTCCAGATGAAATTATCCTCATTCTCAAGCCTCTTGTACCCATCTAAATAGACCCTAGCAAAGTCTATTGCAGGCAGACTGCAATGTCACATGTTTTCAGGGTGTTTCAAAATTGTTTTATGTTTGAATATAAGTGCATGTAGTTGCTTTTGAAAATAAGTGCACCTTCGTAAATAGGAATTATTTCACTAAATCTGACACCTTAGACAACTTAGTAAACTGGGAGTTTTAAATTTTGGCTACATAAAAATTTTAATTAGGCCTCTATTATTGATAACCATCTATGCACACCCTCTATGCCTATGGAAAGACATCTTAGCAACATCGTTATTGATATCATCACTTATAAATTCAATTCAATTAATTAAATATAGGTACATGTATCGCATTGGTACCACACCTAATTAACTTATAATTAGACCCTTATTATTATGTTATTATTTATTAGGAGTTCAGGAACTCGTTTCGGCGTTGCTTATTTGGACTTTCTTTAAATCAGAATTCCTGGTTATAAAACCGCACCTCGATTTCGGAGAAAGCCTTGAATTTTAACGAAATATTTCTCGAGGTTTAATTGTAACAAATCTTTTTAATATCATACATTTACACATACCATTATAGATTCAGCCTCTTGCACCAAACTAGCTGTCTTGGCTTCAAGTTCTTCATTGAGACGTCTGAAAATAATAAAAAATTACAAAACACCCTGCCCACAAAATATTGTTACTTCACTTTGATGCCCTGATATAATGGAGCGGTTAGGTAAGAAATTTATGCAGAATCGGTCACATTGTTGACAATATAAAAAGTAGTACTATACACATGTACCTTAGGCCACAACTTACCAGTAGCGCATGTTTTTCATTTATTTCTCCTTCAACTTGAAAGAGTTGTTCGGAAACGAACACGAAAGCAGCCCTCAGTTATCGCCAGTCGGCCATTTCAAATTTGACATAGATCAGCAAACTTTTTCAAGGTTTATTTTATATTACCGCTCAAGGCTCGAAATTGGACCAAATTTCCACTTGTCCAGTCGGACAACTACTAGCTAAAAAATCGACTAGTCCTTTCCAAAAATATCACTTGTCCTTCCTAATAATTGTCAAGCAGGGGCACTCGTTCAGCAGGACAAGCTCATTGAAACTGAACTCCTCCTTCCCAGATCGTTGGTCGTCTCGGACGATCGGACGGGGGCAATTTCAAGCCTGCCGCTTCAGGTATTATGCAACATTTCCGAGATAATGAGAAAAAACAATGGAAAATGACCGTCAGTCGGCCATTTTGAATTTTATTTCTGGAAAATTTATCCTTGTGCGAGTCCTTACATTTTGTTCTATATGCATGGTCCAGCCTTTTGCTTTGATTTTGAGTTGCGTAAATATTACAAAATTACTCAAATTCAAAATGGCTGCCATTTGTTTGCTCCCAAAAGTTAATCAGGTCATTGATTGATATTGCTGTGCATATTTGCCAAATAAAAAGAAAATCAGCTGGATTTTTTTTCCTGACATGTGCTAACAAGTATTTCCTTGTTAGTGACCCTAGTAATTAAAGGATAATATCTATTAGATAATATGGGAATAAAAATGTCACCAAAAATCCCCTGGTGTTATCTGATGGCTATGTGAAGTATGAGGAAGCAGAAGTTCATAGATCAGCTATCTATCATGCAAGATTTCAGAGATTTGTCATGGGTTATCCTTGTGCGAGACATTTACATTTTGTTTTATATTCATGGTCCAGCTATTTTGCTTTTTTTTTTGAGTTAGGTAAATATCACAAAATTATTAAAATTCAAAATGGCCACTAAACGGCCATTTTGAAATTGTTTGCTCCCAAAAGTTAATCAGGTCATTGGCTGACATAGCTGAACATATTGGCAAATTAAAAGAAGATCTGATGGAAACTTTTTCCTGAAATGTGCTAACGAACTTTTCTTCGTTAGTGGCCATAGTAATTAAAGAGTTGATGATATGGGGATCAAAATGTCACCAAAACAATTCCCCAGTGGTATGTGATGGCTATGTGAAGTATGAGGAAGCAGAAATTGATAGATTAGTAGCTATCTTGAAAACAAATAACTGCAGCGGCAGCGGACCGTGTAGAATACAGTAAGCAGCTGGCCTCGGCGAGGGCTGCTTAATTATCAAACGATTTTCATGAAATTTTGCAAAAATCACAAATCCTAATATCCCTGAAAATATCGTAAAATTATATGCAGTATTTCAAATGTTGGACTATATAAATCAATTTAAATTTAAATCAATTTAAATTATGATGTCCCTCTATAAACCCATTAAACCAATTCTGGAATTTGATTACATGTCTAACTTTTAAAATATTCTTTGAAATTTTTCAAAATTTTTACCGATGTTAGAATAAGACTTAAAAATGGCCTGTGCTAAATTTCAAGGGAATCTGTTCATAATTGACGGAGAAATCGACGAAAAACATGTGCTACAAATTTACCAAAATAATTGTAGCCTAGGGTATAACTACATGTAGGTTTGCATTCAACCCTTGTGCTGCTGAATTGTTTGCTTCTATTTTAAATTCATTTGAAGCTGGACAGATCTCCAATATTAAATTATTGGTTTAACTACATGTAAGCATCCACCAACACTGTTTTATCAAATTTAGTGCTATTTCTATTGATCTAAAACATACTTGAGATTGTATACTGTATACGTTTCCAGCAGCACAGGGTTAATACCATTTCAAGTGAATATATTTTCGACGATATCCAGATATCTTTGTATCTGCTATGCCCCAAATTGTAGATGGTGTCATCTCTGAATGATGGTAACCCTTGTACTGCTCAGGACCGTATATATACGGTACCCCGCGCATAAACGTGCATGCACTTATATTTGAAGATGCACTTAGTTTTCGAAAACACGTGCATGCACTTATATTCGAACTTGAAATGACCTTGATAAAAAACGAATGATAAATATTTTGACATAGAAATGCAAATTTGTAAACTTACTTGTTTTTCAACGACATTTATAGTACATATAACCTTATTAATACACCATCTTAAGCATCGAGATGTGCATTATATAACCTTATTTCAATAAAACAACAAAATATTAGCATTTACTATATAAATATAAGTCTAGTTGCCAGGCGAAAAAAAATCTTCACTGTTTCAACGGCAAGCCATCATTGCATATAGTGCATGTTTGCATTGTCACAGCTATCGTCAACAGTGGCGTCCACACCTCTGTCTGAGAGGGTTCAAGACATGATCATTGTTGTGAAAACATAACATTCTCATTGAATGAGATTAAAGACTTGTCCAACCACGGAGTCTCTCCCGACTGACATGACGCCTCCCCACTCTCCCACCCTTTGTGAACTGCTGTCAGCCACTTGTGCATTTTTTTTCTTTGCGGATTTAGTACTCCACAAGAATCTGTTTAGATGAGTGCAAAGTTATTTCAATAATTCTGGCGTCTTAACAATAATTGGCTAAATGGGGGCGGGTGTTACGGGGGTGATTCTTACATGTATAATGTGATTTAATAGATTAATTTCTACTTGTTGTCTAAGGTGTCAGATTTTACATAAAGGGGTGCACTGAGTTTTATTGAAAACAAGTGCATGCACTTATATTCGAACATAAAACAATTTTAAAACATCCCTAAAACAAGCGATTTTCACTTATAAGTGCACTACGTTTATGCGCGGGGATACGGTATACGGTTTCAAGCAAGTATTACATCAACTGATCAATAGAAATATCACTAACATAAAATATATTTCGTCACTTGAAGCTGGAAATTGCATTAACAATTCCAGCTCCTAATGAATGAAAAATTTTAGAAAAAAACAATTCAGAAGCACAATGGTTAACTTAGCTTTACATTCTGTAAAGCGGCATGTTTACGAGATTTGCATACCCAGCCAACACGAGAAGTCGACCCAACGTTGTAATGTTGGCCCATCGTCTTTCAATGCTGGCGCAACAGTAAACAAAGATTGGGTCAGCGTCCTGTGTTTGCTGGGTACATCAGTGGCATTACATCACAAAAATATAATTTTGTGTGCAGTACTTATATTCTTCTTCTCTACTGAGGAGATCCCTGGCTGCTTTGCTGACATTATCACTTTTTGCCTCTGCTCTGGTACTTCCTGCACTTATTTGTCGACTGCCCTGTGAAAATACATAATACATGTAATTCTCTGTGACTTACATGTAAACACCAAATTAATGTATGTAAACACCAAACCCAATTGGCGGAAAAGAGATATATACGGGGCATTCCACAGTATTTTGGACATGATATCATGAATTTTAAAAACAGTGCTGGTGTAGTACTTCTGACATGAATTGAAAACATTGAAAACATATAGAAGGTATTTATTTTGAACTATTTGATCACATGAAAATAGCAAATGAAAATTAAAATAGCAAAGGTCATTCCTCTGTATAAAAACGACAATAATATGATGATTAATAACTATTGTCCAATATATCAATATTCCCAGTGTTCTCTAAACTTTTGGAAAGATTGATGTATAACAGGTTATAAATCAACACAAATTATTAAATAAGTTTCAGTTTGGCTCCCACTCTCAACATTCTACAAACCTTGACTTAATATACCTTGTTGATAAAATTGCAAAGGCAATTGATGAAAAAGAAATTGTTTTTGGCGTGTTTTCGGACTTCAGTAAAGCTTTCGATACTATAAACCACAAAATTTTATTTTCTAAATTTAACCATTACGGTATCAGAAGAGTGGCTTTAGACTGGATACAGGGTTATTTAAACTATAGAAGTCAATTTGTGTGTTTTAAATTATGATGTAAATTCTAACTACTCAAATATCCCATGTGGAGTACTACAAGGGTCTATCCTAGGACCTCTACTTTTTCTTATTTACATAAATGATTTGTCCAACATATTTACATTGCTATTTATTATTCTCTTTGCAGATGATACCAATATATTTCTACAAGGTAAAACATTGACGATTTAGTAAGACAAATCAATTTGGGGTTGTCTAAAATTGTAATGTGGCTAGAAGTAAATCGACTATCTTTAAACATAAAAAAGATTCATTTCATGATATTTGCCACAGGAAATCATAGCATACACAAATATAATGAAGTAAATCAAGACATTAAAATTAATAATATTCCAATTGACAGAGTACATTCAAATACACTCCTTGGTGTATATAGATAGTAAATTAAATCGGTCAGAACATATAAAATATATTAGAGGCAAACTCTCTAAAAGTATTGGTATCATCTGCAAAGCTAGGACTTTGTTGAATAGATCAACACTTGTAACATACAATTCATTTGTGTTGCCCTACATCTCGTATTGCATAGAGGTGTGGGGCAACACATTTGACAAATATTTATTACCACAATATAGACTACAAAAAAGGGTCATAAGATTAATTACCTTTTCATGTTATATTGCTCACACTTCAGATTTATTTAAAGATATGAAAATTCTAACACTTTCAAAATTATATATACTGAAGGTGCATATATTTATGTATAAATTTGAGAACAATACGTTTCCCGAATTATTTTCGTCCATGTTCACAGCAAACAGTCAAATACATAAATACCCTACACGAACATCTACCAACCTACATATCGTCGTTGTCCAGGTAATAATGCGTATGTGGCATTTTGGCGAAAATTACTTTTTGATGCCACTATATGCATTGATACATGCTCTACCTGATGTTAAAATTTAGAAAATAAAAAAAATATTATTTACGCAAAGATTTAGGTTTAAACATTTGTGAAATTCTGCGTATGTGTACACATGTAGGTAATAATGCGTATGTATTTTTTTCGGTCAGACACGTTGTCCGTAATAAAGTGTATGTGTACTTAACAGATAATCCCGTGGAGGATATTGTCCGTAATATTGCGTATGTGTATTAAATACGACACATACGCAGAATAGCGGACACGGCATACAATGGGCATTGTCTGTTATCCACATACGCAGAATTACATGTCTGTAATATTGCGTATGTATATTGAAGATGACACATACGCAGAATTACGGACACGATCTATGGATTCAATGCATGTTGATATAATCTTGGATCAGCATCTGGGAAGCTGAACCAGCATTGACCCAGCACCGAATCTTTGGCTCGTGTTTGATGGGAAGCATCAATTTGGATTGTCTGTTCATCCACATACGCAGTATTACATGTCACTAATATAGGGCTCAACTACCATATCTAGGTCAATCCAACATTTGGGTCAATCCTATAGGCCTACCCACCCATGAAAAATCTAAAGCCAAACAGTTGGCAAATAATTAAACACTTGTTGTAACAATGGATTTGCAAAACATACTTTTGGTCCCATTCATTCTTGCTTCTACGGCATACTATAATGTGAAATTGCAATTCAATAATGTTACAATTTTCTCTTAATGATGAACATGTTACTTTATATGTTTGGCATAAGAGAGAAGGTGGTGGTAACGATTAGTTTCATGCATTTCTGATTATATAAATTCCAAGGATCCCAAATTTAAAGATATTATTCTGATTTCGGATGATTGTGGTTATCAGAACAGAAATAAAGTACATATGCCCTCACGAGTATATAGGCTACAACATGTACAAACGAGACGCCAAACGGCCACCATAATCCCTCACCCCGCCCGCGTGGTACATATTTTACAGGGTGCATCCTTCCCTGAACTCCACATTCTGTTATACAGTAATCTATGTAGCACAGTTTGCGATGTATATTACAGATATTAAAGTCAATGATGGTCGCAATTAAGTCAGCCAGTTTTTTATTTGTTCTATAGAAATCGTCTTGCTAGCTGGCATAGTTTCCCCGATATTACCCATAATAAAGTCAATAATGCCCTCAAGTTGGCCATTTTGCATTTGATCGAGTTGATATATTTCAGGATATATCTCTACCTGAAACCGCACATTTCTACATTTTGTTTCATGGTACCGGGTAATGGTCTAGCTAACTGGCACGGTTTGTCACATACCAGGCATACCAGGCATAGGTAGTATGGCCGATAGTCGAGTTGAAATTTATCAGGTGATATCCCTCCATGTACCTCGCATTTTGTTTTATAGTAATGGTGGCGGGATTTGTCAGATATTAGGTCAGATATAAGTTAATTATGCCCGATTGTCTGCCAATTCGAATTTAATGGATTTGAATTTGTTCAGGGCATATCCTTACTTAAAACCGTACATTTTTTATAGTATAATGGCCTAGCTATCTGACACAGCTTGCTAGATATCAGGCATATTATTGTTCATTGTGACTGATGGTCGGCCATTTAAGTGGGTCAAATTTAATAAACCCCAAAAGGTCCATCTACACCCCATGATGGATGTGTGTGTGCACAATAAATAAATTCCTCCATGGGTTTCCGAGATCTGCTCCGGACACTAAATTCAGACAGATGGACGGCCGGATCAACGACCTGTTACGGACATCCGAGGCGACGCCATAACCCCCCTATATAGACTTAAACTATATGTGCCATTAAACTGGGTATAAAATGAAGGCGGCTCGTCCTCAACAACCATGAGATAAAATATTTAGATTATTCATTCTTTAAGAAGTACGAATCTCTTTCGTCTACCTTCATGTCTGTCAGACCAGGTTCAAACAGTGGCGACCACGCCGTGACTGACATCACAGCACTGAAATATGAACAAACGCCACGGGAAATGTGACTTCCCAGCAAACACGAGACATCGACCCAATGCTAGACCAATGTTGTGCCACCGTCTACAAAACTGGCCCAACATTGGGTCGATGTCTCGTGTTCGTGCTGGGATTATAACTTAAGACATAGATCTACCGATGATTTTCAACTACTTGCACATGGGGGCAATATTAACATAGACAAATAGGCCTAGTAGGACAAATAGGCCTAGTAGGCCTATAGGAGAATACCACCGGTAAGTTGATTAAAATATCGATATGCATGGCTTACTTGTCTAGTCGGGTGACATGTATGATTGAAAAATGTATTTCTTCGTGCACATTTTTCGGGAAGGCTCGTTTTTTCCTTAGTTTTTTAATCAAAAAATTGTACTTACAGTAGGCCTACAACTTAATTGGCTGTAAATTTGTGAACCAGGCTATAATGTATAAACTGATAATAAGCCGACTAGGATACGTTTTCTCCAAAGTAAGGCCTCAACAATTTATTTTAATATCGGAAAAGGTTTCTTAATTAGTTGACCGAGAAAATACTTGATGCTAGTGTTTATAATGTTTCTTAACCCTTTGACTTCCAGGCCGGGGTGCATGCCAGGATCCAGATATACTGGTGTACGAGTTCTATTTTTCGTCATTTGAAGCTGGAATTGCTAACGCAATTTCCAGCTTCAAATGACGAAAAATACATAAATGTAGTATATATTTGACGAAAATTTGTGTCATTTTATGGGTAAGGTCATTGACGAATGACGACGGAAATTTCCGTCATGTATGGTAGTGAAAAGGTTAAGGTAATAAATTTTAAACCATAGAACAAATTATCTTACATATTATGTCTCATCTACTTCGAAATCAAATGACACATTAAGTCACCACATTGTGTTTCTAAAACATATTGTTGTTGTTACGTTTACTAGCTGCTTGTTGCATATGATAATTTTTAATTGTTTTGACCATAATACACCAAAAACGGACTTTTTTCAGCCAGCCAGAAATACAGCTATAATCATGCGTTTACTGAAATAATATGGAGCTCATGGGGGTAATACTGCGTATGTGTACCGTTTTTGACAAGTAATATTGCGTATGTAGAAAAATCAGTGATGTAATATTGCGTATGTGGTAAAACGGACAAGTAATATTGCGTACGTGTCATTTTTGGACAAGTAATACTGCGTATGTGGTATTTTTTCGGACAAAAAGCGTTTTTATAAAGTTGAAAAAACGAATTAAACCTGGAAAAACCGGGTCCATGCGCGGACCGCGTTATTACCGATATCGCTGTGTAACGATTCGCGTTATAACGGGATTCTACTGCATATTTGTAGGCCTATGTATGGATTACAATATGCAAATTGGCAATTATTCAGAATCATCAGAAATAATTATGTCTTTGACCTAATTATTAAGACAGGTTTATTATGCTTTGTACCATAAAGCTACCAGTTCGTCCTGTCATAAGAACAAATATATGTTTTTGTCCTAATTAGTAGACAGGTTAGGGTGGGCCTTTTTCACGAAACCGAGCTATACCGGCCTATACCGGCCTAAACCGGCCCTAAAAACGCTAACAAAGGCTCAATTAACTATGTATATACTATTTTGTAAGTAAACATAATCCACGGATAGCATTTTATCAACATTTTTTTTAAATATAAGTAGGTTTATTAACCGAAACGTCCACGGCAAGCTTAAGAATGCCCCCGCTATTGGTCTAGAATGTGTAGACATATAGTTATGATAGTAGGCCTACATGTCATGTAACATGTTAGCCTGCTTGTGAGTATATCTACTATGGCGGCCAAATTATATTCACTAGATGTCACTAGAGTCGCCAAATGAAATGTTTTTTTATTTTTAATTAGGTTTTGTAATCAATTGATATCGTTAATAAAAAAGAAAAGAACACATGCAGGAATGACACATTTATTTCAAATGTGTAGGGGCCTACCGTAAAACGGGGTGACAATAGCAAAATTTAACAGAGACATATACCCCAGCAAAATTGCATGTCTACACCAAAATATATACCCTGTAAGATATGGGTGCCGTATAATGGGGTGACTTGGGACGATGTGGTGACAAATGTGCATAACAAAGCTACGGAAAAAATGTATTTGTTTAAAATTCATGGATTCCAAAGGTACACACAAGTCAAAAGTAGAAGTAACTTCAGAAATGTCCATAAAATTGCACTCATCTAAAAATGCTCACTTCCTTCAAATGGAAGAGGTCTTCCCGCCAAACATAACGTAGTTGGCACATCAACAATATTCTGTCTTTGTTATTATAAAAATATGACTCCTAATATAGAAATTGTCATTACAGTCATATTTTAAAATAATATTTTAATGATTTGTCCCAAGTCACCCTATCGTCCCACGTCACCCCATTCTACGGTAGGCCTATTATATATTTACATTAAATATACAACAGTAAAGTACCGGATATTTTAAAACAATTGCAGAAAAGCATGTACAATAAATATTAATTCTGATAAACATTTAATACTATGGCGTTTTTACACCTATAATGTTATTAAATCGCTTATTAAATAGTCACTCAGCCTCGTAAGTGTCACTTTAATTGCCACCTCTCCTCCCGACTTGTAATCACCAAGACTTATAACACCTTAGGTAAACAAGTGTCACTCCCATTGACTCTGATCCCTTTGATTGGTTAGCCCTCTCAGTCCCAGAGCGCATCACCCAATTCTTGTTTTTATGGTACTTTTTATGGTACTTTTAAAAAGTACCTCTTCGAACAACGAATGTTTATTAAAGACCGATTTTCATAGGCATATATATTTTAATTAATTGTCAACCATTATTTGACCGATTGAAAAGGCATTGGCATACTGTAGGCCTAATGTTAATTGCAATGCCATATGCCATAATATAGAGGATAGAGTATCTAGTCAATATCATCTGAAAATTATTTTCATCATAATTATTATAGGCCTACATGGCCCACTAACATAAATACGAAAAAAACATTGTCATCACATGATTATACTATGCCGGCAAACAATACATCAACCCGCTGTTGGTCCAATGTTGGGCCAATGTCTTAAACTGTGGGCCAGCATTCGGTTGATGTGTCGTGTTTGTTGCGACTAATAGCAATCTGCAAGGTGTGACCTCATGAGGCGTGATCGGTGATCGGTAATGACAATCGAGGGTGTGTGATTTACATGAGGTGGGACAGCTGAGTTATGATCTTCAATTGCACTTTCTCGTCACAACTGGTTAAGTGCTGTGTATTTCTGAACATCAACAAAATAAATAACATTTTTTTGTCGCATTTTTATTATAATTATCGGCTATTGACAGTTAATCGGCTATTGACAGTTGCAATCACATGTCAACCGCAGCGCTATTGTCGCTTCTTTAGACATGCATAGCCTACTGTACATGCTGTAGGCCTGCCTGTGAGACAAAAATAAGAAAAAGGCATACAAGTAAAACACAAAGTAGGGTCAAATGATGACAGTGAAATGGTGTCCCAGTTCTCCTCGTCCTCCCCTATATACTGGTGTGTGTTTCAATACTAGGCAGTGGTTGCTTGTTTGGATAGACGCGACAGACATTTTCCACTTTCCTTGCTTTAAAAATCATTTTTTATTGAAAATACAAATAAAATATATTTATATTTATTCTTATTATACCCATTAGACTGTGCTACATCCCCCCCACCCCCACCCCCCCCCCCCCATTAGTCCACAATTCCCAGTATATGCCTTTTAATGGACAGTTTTGGTCGGTTTCGTGTAAAAGATGTACCGGACAGAATCATCATAAATAAATATATGTATTTGTCCTAATTATTTAGACAGGTTTATTTTGAGATGTATTTCATGTATTTCTGTGTTATTTAATAGCCTTAGTACATCATATTTTGTCAACGATATACAGGTACGTGTAGGCCTAAGACTTTATCTTTAAATTTGATAATTGATGATCGATTACTACATAATTATCACAGGTACAGGTAGGCCTGCTAAGAGTTTAAAATTCATGACTTCAGCTATCACTCACAACACATATGCCTGGCTAGGAGCTAATCCCTAAGGGGGCCACCATTAGATTCCCAGGGGGGGGGGGCAGGACTATTTGTCGCGGGCAAATTATTTATATCAACCGGGCTCTGCGGCGCGCTGAAAATTTCACATTTTGTTACATGTTTATATGGAACAGTTCTTGAAGTAAATTATTTATTTCACGCAAAGTCCGCCCGAAATTATTTATTTTAAAAATACTCCTGCCCCCCCCTGGGAATCTAATGGTGGCCCCCTAACAGGTGGGGTATCAGTTGGAGTAACTCACAACTCACCTTTGCAAGCTGATGACAGCTTACATGTAACTCCTCAACCAATAAATTAAATATTATATATCTTCACCCACTTAAAAGTTGTGTCTTGCTAAGTACTGCAACCCACAACTTCAACTAATGATTGAATTCAATTGACAAATAGTTTAAATATAGTAAATCAAACTCTTCTCACAATAATAAAAATATTCTATTTTAAGATTTCTAGGATAATACTAATAGACTCCATCTCGCGACATAAAACATTTAAAAAAAGGTGTACGAAGACTCAAAGTGGTAGGTACGAAATGGTGGGTACGAAGTGGTAGATATAGAGGTGGTACAAACTGGTAGGTAGCCTAGAAGTGGTACGAACTGGTAGGTCTAGTATTTTTTGTGGTACGAAATGGTAGGTAACGAAGTGGACATGGTACGAAGTAACCTGCTGGCTGCTAACCACTGTTATTACAGTCTGTCCGGCGGTGGGGATGGTCCAGAATCAAAGTTAGCTTTTCGGTATCCAGTCAGTCAATTCTCAAGCGATTGTCACGAAATTTTGTAACCATCATTATCTAGTCATTTGGCAACAACCCTGAAATTTCACGAAATTCCATTTAGCATTTCAAAAATTAGACCATTTGACATGTAACGCAATTCTGAGAATAAACTGGAATGAAGTTATCGGGTTTATACATGTTATAAAGGAGCGTCATAAATGGACATTCACTACATGTCAAATGGTCTAACTTTTAAACTATAGTATAGGGTCTACAAGTGGGTTGGTATGAATAGCGAGGGAGACCTATAAAGCGAGAGAGGATCAATAAGAGGCCGAATGTCTGTATATGAGATGGCAATTTATCACTAAATATACAAATATATGTTATAAACATCATAATATATATATAACTGTATCGAAAACGACTAAAATTAATAAAACAGTTGACAAATTAACGATAACAACAACGAGGGAGACGATTATAAGATCGCTAGCGGCCGGCCGCCATTTTGTCAGATTGCCCAGTCGGCCAACAGTGAATAGAACGGGTTGTCACAAGTGACAGGTACCAGGAACCAGAAGCAATCAGGATAGCTTTTTATAGCAGCATGGTATATTATTGGTATATTATTTTAATTAAAAAAAACCACAATAACACACAATTATTATGCGTAAATATAATATATATTTTATTGACATACAACATTCATACAACAATCATTCAACATAGGTAATGTACACAAATGCATAATATACAATATAATACAAAATTTGAAGCTGTAGCTATAGTCTTGTGTATATATGACATAATATCATCATAAGATCATACATTCATGATTCATATTCTCAATTACTGTTTGTTCACAGTTGTGGTCTTAGCCGTTCTCTTGCGTTTCTTTTGGCAGGCTTGGTACCATTGGCGGTGGAGCGTAGAATCGCTAATGCAGCGTCACTGGAACGATGTTGTCGGGGTTTGTGTGTTTTGAGAAATTTAAGTAGATGGCGATCTCTTTGTTCTTTAGTTTTATTAATCCATGGCTGACTCAAGCTGCTGTGATCTGAGTTATGACATCAAAACGCCTTGAGTGTCACGTAGGCCTACATATATCACACATTTACCGGCGAATGCAAGAAGCTGTCGTGATCTCAGTGATGACGTATCAAGATTATTAAAATGGTTTTCAGTAATTGATAGTTCTCTTTAAATATGATAGGTTTAGGAATTTGAAGAATAAAATATATCCTTTATTGTATCAGAATATTGAATAAACGTAAAAGTTTATGTTATCGTTCTACTATGAATGTTTCTTTCAATCGCGGTAGGCATACTCGTGTAGCCTACGTAGGCAACGCGGTATACCTATAGCTACCTATCTATCAGATAATAAATTAACCAAAAATATCTATCTTATATGCATTTCGTAAATTATATTAGTGTGACATTTATTAAATACGTATGTGAAAGTGGTCTTTAGGATGAAGACGGTTAATTGGTCTCGCCTGGGGGGATTAGGCTTATCAGTTGATCACGAACGGAGGTGTGAAATGCAGCTGGTGTTCTACCCACTGTTGTCGTCAATTGCATTTTGGACGTGTTTTATCTACTGTTGTCATCAATTGCATTTTGGACGGTTTTTTATCTACTGTTGTTGTTAATTGCGTTTCAGTTGGTGTTTCATCTCCTGTTAAGTTAATTGTGTTTTAAGCGGTTTTCTTTTCATTTGCATTTCACCTAGACCGACTCTCTTATATAGATCTACACAGAGAGCTTTGGTGTATATATGTCTGAATGACATACAAATCCAGATGCACCCAGTTTATATTGTAATCTTGATCGCTACAAGGTATTGTTATAGTATAATAGCCTATAGGTTAAATACAGTGTTCTTTCTTATTTTTATATTTTGGCTGATTAGGCTTACTAACGATTCTTGTAGATGTGCCAGTGGTAGGCCTACTTAACGTTAGATACATGTATCCATACATCTTTTATGTTCGTGTTTTAGCAGGAACGCGAGCGGCTAAGTGATTACCGGGTACACACCAGGTGTCGCTCACAGCCACCTGTCAAAGCGAAAGAGACTTTCAAACGAAGCGAAGTCTCTTTCGATCACAAAACTGGACCTGTATTGTCTCCCAAATAAAAAAATATAAAATAATAATTGTATACGAACAATACAAGCATATATTTTATTGTGACATCGATAGATATATCATATACATGCATTACACTGCCATACGAAGCCTCTTATTGATCCTCTCTCGCTTTATAGGTCTCCCTCGCTTTTCATACCTACCGCTACAAGTCATCACAATAGGCCTATTTTTTTACGTAATTTTCAGGATCGATCATTCGATGCCAAATGTCATGAATGCCAGACGACCCGTACCCAATACCAACTCGTACCCGACATTTTTGCCAACCCGTACCCTATACCAACCCGTACCCTATACCAACTCGTACCATATACCTAACACATGTAATGCGTGGTTCAGCGGCCGCGTCAGGACAGGCTGCGCGAGCGCGTGCAGCAGGCGGGCTGCTAGCGACTCAAGCCGTGGTCAGGCCAAGTAGAGGGAAGGTAAGGGCAGGCCGCAGGACTCAATCGCCGTGAACGCGTGCTGCAGGCGGGGCTGCTAGCGACCCCAGCCGTTCTCATGCCAGGATGGCCTGCTGACACTGCCGTAGGCCTATACCAACTCGTACCATATACCTCCAACACAGAACACTCCCAACTCGTACCATAAAGGCCTACCTAACATATCTCATACAGTATTAACCAGTTGGCCCATACCAGTAGCGTAGGCTTGTCTTGGCAATGTCTATAATAGTAGTCATTTGGATTATATCCTTTATTATTATTTATTATTATTTATTTATTTATTATCCTTTATTATATTTTACCAAATGGTCTACCCTCTACAAAATTAACAGTGAAAATTTTAGTGAATGGAAAATGACGTTAGTGCTGGTAAAATTTTATGACAATTGGTTGACAATTCGCACAAAAATTGGCGACAATATTCACCGGGGTTAATGTGAATCCGACTATCAGCTATTATAATCTGATAGGCCAGTATATTTGTGTAGGCCTGTTTAACTCTTTTATTACGTATGCGTGCTTACCCAGGAAACACAAAACATTTGTATAGCATTTTTACAACGTCGGCCAAGCGTCTTCGTCATTGTAGAAATGTTATACAAATGTTGTATGTTTGCTGAGTAATGAAACGAGTGCTTCACATGTCATACATAAATAAAATGGAATGCACTTTGAGCATAATTTCAATTCAAATATTATAACAAGGATCCTATGACTATGGGCTATGACTAAGGGCTATGACAAAACAATAGTAAAAAAAAAAAAACTACTACTATTTTGAACAATTTTTCGAATTGTTGTCAATTTTCCGCCAAAGCAACATGTTAATCGTGCGGATAGCGGTAATCCTTCACGCATGACGCTCAAAGTCGCCGCCAAGTGGTTTTACAAAGCACATAACGGCACTCTTTTAGAACAAGAGTATCTTATTTCGTATTTGAGCATAATTTTAATTCAAATATTATAACAAGGATCCTGTAATAATCGAATAATAAATATATGTGTTTAACAAAATGATATATTAGTTTAATTAAAACGTATAATAAAAATGTTATAACATATATAGTGTTATACAATATTATAACACGAATATGGTGTTTCTGCATGTTGTTAAAATCACGTGTAATGAAGTATTATGACATGGTCCGGTCGAAATTCCACAAAATAAAAATTCTGTATGCATTTTGAGGGTAAACGTGACATTTTATTATTGAATAGAGTATGTCCCTACTATTTTTTTGTAGGCTGTACTTTTATATTCAACACTTTGAACCCTATAATCCTATTACTGTCTTTCAATTCATTGATGAGAATAAACACAAGATAATCGGTAAAAACAAAGAACATATCATATATTGAAAATAAATTGCTAAACTCTTCATTAACTTGCTTATTATGTTGTTACCCCGTTTTCACACGTTACCACAACATACCATGGTTTATCACATTTTTATCAAACGATTATTAGCAGATTCACAAGGCAAAGGGTTAAAACGTTTAAAATGTTATATGGTTAATACAAGGCATAATTATCAATTAATTTTACAATTTCTAAGTCATACTGGTTACTGATTATAAATTATTTTATCCACAATTTCACATATTGTAGCTTTTAATTATTCTTTAATTATTTTTCGATTTCAGTAATTCGAGTTATTAAATGAAATTAACAGGTTTAACCGAAAAAATTATTGTTTTTAATTCACGTAATGGTGGCCAGAGGTTTCTAGATAACTAGTTAAAATCAATAAAAAAAATTGTGATCACACAATAATATACATCAGTGATATAGGCTACATGTCGTACATCAACTCTTGTCGCGGACGGACGTCGTGAACGGGACAAAATATGCGCTGCAAATTTGATTCAATCAGATAGTAAAAGGTTTGTTCAATATAAATTCAAGGGGTCACAATTTGATAGTTGTTAGTTTGCTAGTTGTTAGAATAATATCGTTATACCAGTACATTGTTATAATAGTATACAACATTAACTGTAATCATGGTGATGTTTTTTTTTTGTATTATAATGTGATTAGAATGAATGATTTTAAAAGTTTCTGAATGTTACTTTTTTTTGTATTATAACAGTAGAACAAGAGTATCCCCGATATCTTAAAGCATATAATTCTATATTCCCTGTGGTCAATACACTGTCGACCGATCTATATATTTATATAATAATTTACTATTTATAGTAATAGCAGTTATTTTATCTCCGGTTTGGGAGCGGGAGACATAACCGCGATTCTTACCTGCAGAAACCCGCGACAAGTCTGATTTGCGTCTTAACCCTTTGGACACGAGCCTCTTGGTGATAACTGCTTCATTGATCATATTATATCAAGTGGTAAATTTTCAAAGGCTCTACACAATTATCCTGACCGAATTCACAAAGTAATAATCCATTAATATTATCATAAAACTGTGGCTATTAGAGCCCGTAAATTATGACATCATAATTTTATTTAAAATTTGTGTTGTACTGTGTTTTTTAACTTGCTTCAATACGCAATATTTTGTGATCGTGTAATAATAAGTATCACGGTAACCAGTAAAAATTCTACTGGTAGCCAAATTTTCATTGTAAGTTTGTTTATTTTATTCCATTAGGCCTATTTATAATAAATCACGAACCGATTAATCTCCGTCCACAGAGTCTATAGGGTGTCGCATAAGAGCTACAGAAGCATAGGCTCTACGTGATCTATGGGCCTCCACAAGCAAAAACTAATTAAGCGGCTGATGGGTCCCAGCAGACACAAGACGTTAAATCAATGTTAGTTTAATGTAGGTCCAGCGTCGCATACGGTGGACCAATCTTAAACCAACATTGTATCAATGTCTTGTGTCTGCTGGGGTTGGTGTTTATTCAACACTCACTGCGGACTGGAAGCCACGTGCCACTGTTACCGCGGTCATCAACATTGTGAGTACCAGGGCCCCGTATGTGGTACATTATTTTGCAAAATTATGGTGACCTAATTCCTGTTGGTTACGAAAATAAAAAAAAACTCGTTAAATTTCTTTGTTCGTCCCCCGCTTTAACATAGTAGGCCTATGTATCAAAAACGTCCACTAGTCGTTTTAGATTGAGTTAAATTTAATTAACAAAACAACGCTTATCTCACGCATGACACATAATATCACTTTTTCATAACTGCAAGTCAATCAACAACTGAATGCTAGAAGTGACATAAGATATAATCAATCAAAGTAACGTTATTACGGTAAACGGTAATTAAAAACAATAATCTAACCAGAAGTATAATCCACAAAGGGATTATTGATATGAGTATAGCAGGCCTACTTTGTGTGTTCTCAGTATTTATTGAAGTATGACGCTCCACTTGTTCATAGGTTGCGCGACGTTAAAAGGTGTTTATTTAACACTTTCGGCCGACAGTGAATAGGAAGCCATGTGTCAGGACATACATGTATACGCCCTTAGTCATGTTCGTTTATATTGCCATAATCTAAACATTCCGACCTATTGTCTCCCGCTTTAAAATAGTAGGCCTATATATCAAAAACGGCCTCTAAGGCCTAGTTGTTTTAGATTGAAATAAATTTAATTAGCAAAACAACGCTTACCTCATTCACTACACATAATATCACTTTTTCATCACTACAAGTCAATCAACAACCTAATGCTAGAAGTGATTTGATATACAATCAATCAAAGTAACGTTAGTACAGTAAACAGTAATTAAAAACAAAAATCTAACCAGAAGTATAGCAGTATAGCAGGCCTACTTTGTGTGTTCTCATTATTTATAGAAGTATGACAAGACAATAGACAAGACAATAGTTTATTAAACTCGGGCCATACATGGCTTGGAGTATGCAATAGTACATAACAATAGTCAATAATAAAGATAATAATACATAATAATAATAGAAAGTATTTAAATACATAGAAAAATATAATGCAGACATGACGCTCCACGTGTTCATGGGGTGCGCGACGTTAAAATGTGTTTATCTAACACTTAGGCCTACAGTGAACGAGAAGATATGTGTCAGGGAGTAGGGCCTATGCCATTTAGGCCCTATGCAGTACGTTCTTAGTCAGGGTCGTTTATATTGCCTTTTAATCTAAGCATTCCAACCTATTGGAAATAATTAAATTTAGGCCTACTTGAAATGAATCCTGAAAATATAGGGCCTACTGTAGGCGTGCTTCAACAGCCGTGCTTAGACAGCCAAGTATTTCTACAGATTGTATAGCGCTAATCTCGTCAGCCAAATTCTATTTCAATAACAAATCATATGAATCTATATCGTATAACATAATTATAACAAATTAAGAATGTTAAACTGTTTTAGATAAAATGATTCATAGAGAAGTCCCGACCAATATTTTTCAAGACATTGAACATGGCGTCGGCCTATTCAACTGTGAATTGGGGCCTACCATTAAACTATGATTAGAATGTCATAATAATTAATGGTTTATAATTACACTAGTCAAAGAGCGACTAGATACTACATCTCATCATTCCATAAAGACATATGGGCCTAATGGTTTATATAGATAACTACACATTACTATGAAAGAACGAAGTTTGGCCGCCAATTTTCCTCACATGTGTTAAGTATATGGTACGAGTAATGTGTTAACACTGGTTCAGTATATGGTACGAGTTGGCATCACCCTAAGGTACGGGAGTGTCTGCAGGCGGACTGACCACCGCTGATCACGGGTGGAGACGCCTGCTGCACGCGCTCGCGCAGCCTGTCCTGACGCGGCCGCTGAACCACGCATTACATGTGTTAGGTATATGGTACAAGTTGGTATAGGGTACGGGTTGGTATAGGGTACGGGTTGGCAAAAATGTCGGGTACGAGTTGGTAGTGGGTACGGGTCGTCCTGCTTCCAATGTCATGACTGAAAATAGGATTTACAAAATTTCATGAAAATCGCTTGAGAATTGCCTGACTGAATACCGAAAAGCTAACTTTTATTTCGGAGAACCCTCCACCGTTGGACAGACTGTCACTGTAGGCCTACGTACCCCAGGCCTGCCAGGCGGCAGGCTGCCCGGCCGGCAAACGCCCAGGTAGGGATGTGCATAAAAAAATTAAATTGTCAATTATCTATTTTTTGATATTCTATCTGATAGAGCTGATCAAGACAAAGAAAATGATGTATCATTTGTGCATAAATCATCATTATTAAGGAAGTTATGACCAAAACCGTCCTCTTTTCGTTCTGTCAATTAACCCTCTATATCCCATTAGCCATTTTTGTGATTTTTACATGTATTACACATGTAGAGATTTACGTGAAAATATGGATAATTTTAGTGAAGGACATATTTCAAATGCTTGTAACTATGAGAGTTTTGAAGATATCATTCTCAAATTTGGTAGTATGGTGTAGAACTTTATGAAGTCCTGAGCAATCAGTTTTTCTGTGCTTTCTTAATAATGACCTTGACCTTGGGTACATGTCAAGGTCAATTACGTGCTGATTTCAAATAATTGTTTATTGTAGGCTAATATATCGAAGACGTAAAATTGATTTAAATCATTCAAATTGTTCTACTAGTCTACATAATTTTATGAACATAAAATGTTTACATCATGGCAAGGTGTGTGCTATTCAGGCGTTGTCATGGCAACCATTTAATTAGCTAATAATTTCTTTTTATTCAGTTTGTAGATCAGAATTTTTTTATAAATTGACAGAAAATAATTAATTAGCTCGTTTTTTTGTTTTGTGTTGTTTATATTCTTGTTAATATCACAGTACATTGCATTCTGATATGAATCTGATATCTGGTTGCTGTGGAAACGGCATATAGAAACATAACTTCATAAGAGACTGTCTGTAGTTAAACTAAATTATCCAATTAAAATTATTAATATTAATAATATGTTAAATCACATCTGTTGATGAGATTACGTCAATTTATCAAGCTAATAATAGTCTTTTTGCCCTTTGGCTGGTTCCCATGGCAACCATACACTGTTTATTATTAATAGGAGCTTATTACAGAATTAACGGCTGTGGCTGATATGAGCAGCAGTAGCATACTGTAATAATTCGAATTACAATAACATAATTGGATTACCCCGGCATTCCAATATAATATTAGGATTTTTCTCCTCTTTCATTATAAATATGGTTACCATAGCAACCATTTTTTTCAAAGTGATGATATTGCCAAACAACCATTTTAACTGATTTTTCGTCCTGAAAATCAGTATGGTTTATATCCTTGTTGATATCATCATACATTGCATTAAGTTTTATCTGGTTGCTATGCAAACGTCATAGAAATATAAAAGAATCAATAGCAGTTTTACCGATAAAAGCATCATTATAATAATTTAAATTACATTAGGTGATTAGATTACTAAATCAAGCAAACAATATAGTTTTTGCCCTTTCAATAGTCGTCACACAGCAACCATACACCGTTCATAGTATTACAATATTAAAATTATGGTTGCTATAGCAACGAAATAGGAACATAAAGAGAATCAACTGTAGTAGCTCATATAAGCTGTAACATACTGTAGTACTTAATTCAAATTACATTAAGATTATGTATTAGATTGTTCCAATACAGTTTATTTAAAAATTAGGATTTTTGTCTTTTAAAAAAAATATACGGTTACCATGGCAACCATTTTTTCGGAGTGATGATATTTATATTTAGAATTCCAGTATACATTCCTGATCCATATACCATCAATACTGTGCAGTAGTTCAGTGCTGGTGGTTAATAACAATAAAGGTGTGTGGAAAATCATACCGCTTTAAATATTGATCAGCAAGGAGTAAGATTTGCACTACACTAATGTTGCCTCAATTTCAGTAAATTGTACAAGGTGTGCAGTTTTTCCTACGCCACAACTTTGTTTTAGATGTGTGATGGTGTGCGCGTGCAATCGCACACCTATTATCATCTGACAGCACTGTAATTGGGTGAAATAATTATAGAGCACTTTTGGCATTTTGTTTCATGTTAAATCCAAACATTGGTTTCCATGGCAACTATGACATTAATCACATTTTAACTGTAGTTAGACATATATTCATATAAGAAAATATATATATACATCAGAAAAAAATGAAGTTGATCCGCACGTGGTGGCCATTTTGAGTTTCAGTAAAACTTTTAAAAAATCACCTGCACATCTCCATATCATGGGGAATGTGATTGTAAAATTTAAATAATTTCTGACTAAGTTTTTGGGTTGTTGCGCCCACAAAAAATTGCAGTTGATCCGCACGTGCAGGGCTCGAAATTAAACAGAATTTCCACTTTTCCAGTCGGGGAACTAGCTAAAAAATTGACTAGTCCTTCCCACAAATATCACTTGTGATTTCTAATTATTGTCAAGCAGGGACACTCGTCCGGAAGGACAAGTTCAGTGGAAGTGAACTCGTCCTTCCCACATTCTTGGTCGTCTCAGACGATCGGACGGTGCCAATTTCGAGTTTCAGTAAAACCTTGAAAAAATCACCTGCACATTTCCATATCATGGGGAATGTGATTGTAAAATTTGAATAATTTTTGACTTGAGGTTTTAGTTTTTGCGCCCTACAAAAAATGTTGGTGTTGACCTCTGGTGGCCATTTTGAATTTTGGTAGCATCTTTAAAAATCACTTGCACATGCCCATGTAATGATGTTGCTAGGAATGTTATTTTAAAATCATAAAAAAAATGATGACTAGCGCCCATAATTAAGGGTGACGCCGGACGCACTCCTGGCGCGACTGAAATTTCACTTAGGCTTCCCCAACGGCCGGGGGATAAAAACGATATTGTTATTATTAAACAGTTCAATTCTTCGGATATGTAAAAATGATGCTTTGATGCATCGTGAGGGTTTAAAGTGTTGTAATAACCTATCTAGTATAATCATGCAGCTACATAATAGGCCAGGATCAAGACTGAAGTTTCACTGTGTTAAATTAAAAATAAGGGGATCAATTTTGAACTTAAAGCTCCAGCAGCATCTGCAATATTATGTAGTTTATCGGGCTGGAGGGGGGAGTATGGAAGATTTAGTCAACCAGCTAACTCTTGAAAGCTGTCGTGCAGTTTTTTGATTCTATGGCAAATGCTGGAAGAGAATTCCAATCAGAAAAAATAATTTGGTTCTTTTGTCTGCATGCTGGGAATAAATGATCATTGAAAGTGAATTTTGGCTAGCTCATTTGAAGTTTTTAAAGTCTAGCAATTCTCTCTCTTGTTTTCAATTAAGTCCATGTTCTGAGGGAGAGATGTCACACTGGAAGTTTATAAGTCTAAAATTTTCGGTGACAGATGATCTTTGATTTTTTATTCCAAGTTGTCAATGTCTTTTGTCTAAAGGGGTCCCAAACTGCTGAAGTGGAAGTGAACTCGTCCTTCCCACATTCTTGGTCGTCTCAGACGATCGGACGGTGCCAATTTCGAGTTTCAGTAAAACCTTGAAAAAAATCACCTGCACTTTCCATATCATGGGGAATACGGCGTTCGCTCATCGATATCTGCTCGATCACTGAAGTTAGGCGACGTCGCGCCCGGTTAATAAGTGGATGGGTGACCGCCTGGGACTGCCAGGTGCCGTATACACTATCGTGGGGCTCAGAGAACCACATAAATCAGATTGCTCGTCTGACTGACTTTGAGTTGGACGTAAAAGAACCTCAATGGACGTAAGCGCAGTTTCTATCCAGCGAGACCACAAAAAATCCACAATATGGAGTACTTGGCACATATATAAGGCCATGAATGATATCATGAATGATAATAAGGCCTCGTTAAGTTACTACCGTGATAGTGCGTAGCCTACTGCCACGTAATATACAGATACTGATACAGAAGTAGAGTCCCAGTGTAGCTTATAGGCTACGGTATTCTAAAGATGATCTGACCAAGCAACTCTATGTATTTAGGTCATTGAGGCCAATTATGAGGGCGCACATGGGTTCTGGGATTTATGGATTGGTCCCAGCTCACTTTTTACCAATTTTTTGGCCTCGCTATTCGCTTTTTATTATATGGGAAAAATGCTATAAATATAGATTTAGTGTAAATATAGATTTACACTATTTATCAGCTGAAATCCTTGATGTTCGGACCCTAAGAACTTGATTCGTTTTTTCAAGGCCCATACCCGGGCAGAATTCACCATTAAATCAGTGATTTTATTTTGGCTTTTTATTATGACCATATAAATGATTTTAAATTATGATGCGCATTTACTAGTTAGACTAGATAGACTGATTTCTTATTTTGGACAACCATATTAAAAATAAGAAATACAGGAATTTTGTCTCTACATCCAGTCTAACTGGTAAATGCGCAGCACAAAAGGTAAAAAACTTTTGCAGTTCTTCTATGGACATGTTTACATCATATAGTCATATTGAGAAGCCAAAATAAAATCACTGATTTTTTTATGATTTTAGCCTGGGTATGGGCCTTTAACCCATGTGCACCCTCAATTATTTGTAAAAAATACTATTTTATTTTAAAACAGATTTATATAAATCTCAAAATACTTTTACAAAAAACCTATCAATTAAAAAAAAATACATTTTACCAATACATTTTTAAAGCTTGGATCTTTTGTCAAAAAGTAGGTTGGCTTACATTATTTTTGTTTCTATAAATTATAGATTTAGCCTCTAGTCTAGGCCTAGGTAGGTATGTCCGAAGATGTCATTTTGGTGTTTTTTCAGGATTTATGTGAATTTGTGATACAATGCAATAAAAGACATATTTTTCTTTGTTTGTTTGTTCTTTTTGCTCACTATTACTGGTAGAAATGAAGCCATCATTGTAGAATTAAAGGTGTAGTCAACTGTCAAAATTCGCGGGACAAGGGTCCCCCAGAAGGCAATAGTGCCTGTGGGTAAGCCAAGGCCCTATTCCATAATAATACTAAATATGCGTTTCATACCCAAAGCCTCATTAAGAGCAAGTTCTTAAATCACAACAAGTTCATATATACTTGAGCGACATCTATGAGTTAATAATTCAAAGCCCTTGTCTTTTGCCCCTACTTGGTCGCCTACTTGCAAACAAACTGACTGTATTACTGCGGGGATTTGGAAATTGCTTGACCCCCAAGCTTGTATTACCCAGTAAACACAAAACATTTGTATGACTTTATGCAATGTTGAACCAACGTCGAAGACGTTGGGCCGACATTGCATAAATGTCATACAAATGTCTTGCGTTTGCTGGGCAGGAGGACTTTCTCTCAAACATTGTACATTTATCTAATGTTGCTTCAATGTTGGGCCAGCGTCGCAGACGTTGGCCTAACATTAAAACAGCATTGGATCAATGTCTCGTTTGAGTAGTATCTTGTAATCAGTTCAGTGGCTAAATTAATGCCGTCAATCTGTACTCAATAGGCTACTGTAGGCCTACACTTGACCGTCCCAGGCATGCGCGTTTTGAAGCTGAATGATTCTTTAAAAGAGTTATTTGTTTTGAATGACACTTTTATCACTGTTTTGGGGGTTCCCATCATTAATTTCTCGCAATTACAAAAAATGATGCCAGCTCTCGCAAGCCTTTATTTTCATGATAGCAACAAATGCTTGAAGAGGTAAATGGAACAGGCATCTGATAATTTTTTTACACATGTGCCATTTTTTTAATTTTTGTAAGAAAATGCAAAAAAATGGAAATTAGACTATGTCCACTGCCCTATGAGAAAGTTCTGGAGAACATCATTAGGACCATTTGGACAGGACAATGTGGGAAATGAAATGGAATGAGATACCTGGAGAAGGCTGCACTAGTTTGCCCAGGGTGAACAGGGTAAAACCTGGGTGAAGTTTTGTTTGCCTGCCCTACCCTTACTCATGGGGCGCAATGAGGGTGAAAATGGAAGTTTCATCACTGTTCATAGCCATAAAAAAGGATGAGAATCCATGAAAATTGTTCTTCTTCCATGACCCCCTCGTGGACTTGAAAAAAAAACGGAGGCCGGAGGCTATGCCCAAATTTCTGATTTTTATGTGCATATATGGTATATTTGCTACTGTTACTGTATTGCGGGGCACTCGTTGGGAACTCTGACAATGCCTGATGTATCTGAATACTAACTCTTAACTCGACAAGACCTCAGTAGTTTTTTTTTCAGCTGCTTCAAAAAGTTCACGTGTCTGGGTGATGTTTTGGATTCTGTATCCCTTTAACCAATTTGCAACATTGAGGTGCCATCTTTTAGACGTTTTTATAATTTAGCTCAAGATTTTGATCTAGCACAGCATTTTTCTTGCTCAGTGAAAACTGTGAAATGTGGTCAAATATTTCTTTTAGCATGTCGCCAGTTACAAAAAAAAAGCTCAGCATAATTTTATTGGGCAATTTTATTTTAAATTAATTTATTGAATCTAACTAGCCTAGGGGCCTATGGCTATGTCATCCTGGTCATGTGTCATTTTCTGTCAATCTGTTTGCAGTAATGTCTGATTTGTTCAACCTATGTAGACCTAAGTAAATTAGGCTTAATTAGCTGTAAGTGCATAAACGAATCTAGAATGACAGAAATGACGCTCGCTGTACGATGATCACGTCATATAAACAAACGTCGCTCTGAGCGTCGCCCAAGCGAAACAATCCCCAATTATCGCCCGTCCGTGCACGTGTTTTTCCGAAAAATATCAATTAGATGTCAGCGATCAAAAGCCAACTCTGGTGTGTCGAAAACGAATAAAATAGATGTATTTGACAATAAAAATAAATGAAGAATGATAATGATATACCGTAGCCTATTTTTAATTTATATTATTTTTTATGATCTAATTTTTCACCAGCGAAAATTGCCACAGAAAAAAACTTTGTTGACAGAAGGCAAATTCCGGAGGATCTCAAAACGATGCAGACGAGATTCCTGACCAATGAAAATTGGGATATGCAAATTTTATTGATGATTGACCCGTTGACCTTTAGCGTTTTTTCAGAAACGAGGTCGCGGCGGTGTCTGACCGATGAGAAAGGCGATATGCAAATTTTGGCAATGAATGAAACACGTGGCCCCGCAAAAATGTAAACAAATTACGACGTCACGTGAAGCCGCAGTAAAAAACAATGGCGGCGTTAGCGATAAAATGAACGACATTTTCTTCGATCCCGTGCTGCTTAGCGCTCACATTAAATACACAAACAAGAATAGTTGTTACACATTTAAATAGTTCTCTTCCCAAATATCGGTCCGTTTTCTTTCGCAATTAACCCGTTCTTATAAAAAAACACGTTTCAAATTTTCATGTCGCTCCAAATCTCTGTAAAATCGTGAAAATACCTCGTTTCTCCCTGGATTTTCGACAAGTGCCGCAACATCCACTTGTGGTCACACCATATCAAATTCACGCTGATTAAATTACTTTTCATGAATTGGCAGCCTAAGTACTGACACCCCCCCTAATTTCGCGTTTTGCGCCATTTCCTATTGAAAATATTTGCTGAAAAAATATGACGTCATAAACGGTTTATGCACATCCCTAGCCCAGGGCCCAGTGCCCCACGACCCAGTCTCAGTCACTCACGAGACTTGGACATAAAAAGAACAGCAACAACAACAACTGTAAAAAAAAGTGATGTTTTAATCATGATAAGATAAGTCTACTCTACTCTTAGGCTAGGCCTGGATCTAATCAGAAACACAAAAATCACATTATAAATGTATGAAACCTACAGATTGTTTGTTCTTAGAAAATGTTTTTTTTTGAAGCTCCATGTTGTCTGCCGTAAATGAGCTCCGGCGTATCATGTCAAAGTGTGTCTCCATTGATGAGTGGATCGGTGTGCCACCAGCCCCGACATCCAAGTTCTGTGCCAGCCACACACTGCTATTGGGAGCATCCATTGTATTTTCATATTTACCAGGATGACACCCGGTGTGCAGCTACCTCTGACTGTTCATCCCTCAGATCGGGGCACATGGCCTCTCGCCTGCTTATCAGATAAACTTCAAGCTTTAGGGCTTAATAAGATATCAGTTTCCTGGTTCGAAACAATACCTTTTCAAAACCCAGGATGTACGTAGGCCTACCCTGTGGTACCACACTCCACAGGGCTCATCCTGGGTCCGTTATCTTTATCTTTAATAGGTGACTCCACAGTCCTCCTAATGGAGTATCAGGTGGAGGAATGGTGCTGAGCGGCCGACCATACTAATCGCTGAGTTGGCTCTTGAAAGCTGCTATTGATCTGGATTCAATAGCAGCTGGTGGAAGATGATTCCAATCGGGTAGTCCTATGGTTTTGTACAAAAAGGAATTTTGTCCCAGCGTGGTGTTATGCAGCAGTCAACAAATTTCCCCACACCCCCACCGCAGGGCTATGTAGGGGATCTGCATTTTGGGTGTCCCAAAAACACAAAAGTCCCCACAACCATAGGCACATTTTATAATAAAACCCCCTGGTGATCCCCTGGTAAAAAACAATATCCTGGTGTGTATTTATAAATGATTATCAGTAATATAATAATTGTGATACGACAGGCCTACCCTCATTGTGCAACTTTTAACTTGGTCTTCTAAATTAGTATTTAGGACACAAAATACCAGATTTTGTAATGAAATACTAGTATTTATATAAATTCCCTCACCCCCTCCCATCACATTGAACATGGCTAACGCCCCTCATCCCCCTTCCTATCACATTGAATATGACTGACACCCCTCCCATCACCTTGAACATGGCTGACGCCCCCTCCCATTACTTTGAACATGACTGACACCCCTCTCCCGTCACCTAGAATATGACTGACACCCCTCACTCCTTCCATCACCTTGAACATGACTGATGCCCCTCACATCCCCTCCCATTACCTTGAACATGACTATTGCTCCCCTCCCCATCACCATGAACATGGCTGACGCCCCTCCCATCACCTTGAACATGACTGTCGCCCCTCACCCCCTCTTCCCCTCTCCCATCACCTTGAACATGACTCACGCCCCTCCCATCACCTAGAGCGTGACTGACACCCCTCCCATCACATTGAATGCGGCTGACGCCCCTCACCCATCACCTTGAACATGACTGACGCCCCTCACCCCCTCTCCCATCACCTCGAACATGACTCACAGGGGCGGATCCAATTTTTAAAAAAAGGAGGGGGCGCAAGTGGCTCGGTGCAAGTTTTTTGGCATATTTAGGCCAATTTGGTGGACATTTTAAAGAATTTGGCGCAAAAACGGGTTGGCGTGCGCCCCCCTCTGGATCCGCGCCTGACTGACGCCCTTCTTCCATCACCTTGAGCATGACTGACGCCCCTCCCATCACTTTGAACATGACCGACAATCCTCCAATCATCTTGAACATGACTGACTCCTCTCACCCATCACCTTGAACATGGCTAACGCCCCTCATCCCCCTTCCTATCACATTGAATATGACTGACACCCCTCCCATCACCTTGAACATGGCTGACGCCCCCTCCCATTACTTTGAACATGACTGACACCCCTCTCCCGTCACCTAGAATATGACTGACACCCCTCACTCCTCCTATCACCTTGAACATGACTGACGCCCCTCACATCCCCTCCCATTACCTTGAACATGACTATCGCTCCCCTCCCCATCACCATGAACATGGCTGACGCCCCTCCCATCACCTTGAACATGACTGCCGCCCCTCACCCCCTCTCCCCCTCTTTCATCACCTTGAACATGACTCACGCCCCTCCCATCACCTAGAGCGTGACTGACACCCCTCCCATCACATTGAATGTGGCTGACGCCCCTCACCCATCACCTTGAACATGACTGACGCCCCTCACCCCCTCTCCCATCACCTCGAACATGACTCACAGGGGCGGATCCAATTTAAAAAAAAAAAGAGGGGGCTCAAGTGGCTCGGTGCAAGTTTTTTGGCATATTTAGGCCAATTTGGTGGACATTTTAAAGAATTTGGCGCAAAAACGGGTTGGCGTGCGCCCCCCTCTGGATCCGCGCCTGACTGACGCCCTTCTTCCATCACCTTGAGCATGACTGACGCCCCTCCCATCACTTTGAACATGACCGACAATCCTCCAATCACCTTGAACATGACTGACTCCCCTCACCCATCACCTTGAACATGGTTAACGCCCATCACCCCCCCCCCCCCCATATCACCTTGGCTGGCTCCCTCACCCCCTCCCATCACCTTGAACATGGCTGGCGCCCCTCACCACCTTTTCCGATCACCTTGAACACGACTGACGCCTCTTACCTTGAACATGGCTGACGCCCCTCACCCCCTCCCATCACCTTGAACATGGCTGTCGCCCCTCAACCCCCTCTCCCATCACCTCGAACATGACTGACGCCCCTCCCGTCACCTTGAACATGACTGACACCCCTCCCATCACCTTGAAGATTGTTGGCACCCTCACCCCTACCATCATCATTAACCCGTTTGTGACGAGCCCCGGAGATCTCCGCGATTTAGGGAGACCATTCAGATACGAGGCCCGGAGATCTCCGGGACTGATTGCATGAGATAACTATGACGTCATAAAATAATCTCGTTCCAGAAACAGCGCAGTAGCTCAGTAATATCGTGTTCAATGGGTTAACATGACTGACGCCCCTCTCCCATCATCTTGAACATGGCTGACGCCCCTCACCCCCTCTCATCACTAGCTTGAACATGCATGGCTTTCTCACATCAACCCCTCCACTGAACTTGCACATGCCAGTTTTAACCCTTTAATGCCTGGGACCTAGCCATTTTATTTTAATTTTATTTTGTAGCAGTCACTTGGATAGTCAGAAGAATTTTCAATTTTGAAAAATCCCGTGATTACACCCTGGGGACAAAACTTGAGAAAACCCCCACACCGCAGGGGCTTGAACAAACAGAAAAGCCCCAAATAACCCCTTGGTAAACCCCCGGGCTGGCCCGCGGTGGGGTGAGTCGGGGAATACATTGACTGCTGCATTAGCTCTAATGTACTTGAATGATTTTTTATTCCCACCACGAGTTCTTTCGTCTGCTGGGGTTAAAAAGTCACTGACTAGTACAGCGATCAATCCGTTTAGATTTTTGTACAGGCTTGTCAGCCTGAAGTTCTTCCTTCTAGTTTGTAAGTCAGTCCAGCCTAGATCTTTGATTAGAGCTGTTACACTTGATTTACGCTGGTAGTTGCATGCAGCAGCTCTTAGAATTTTGTTTAATTTATCAATATCACCTTGCCTGTACGGATCCCAGACCGGTAGGTTTAATTATCCCATACAGGACAAGAGTATTCCAAAAGTGACCGAACCATTGATAAATATCTCTTTTAATTTAGAGGGACATCCCTTCAAATTCCTCCTCAGGAAACCCAGTGTGGAAATAGCCTTACTCGCAATTTTGGAGATGTGATCCCCCCATTCCAGGTTCTCACTGATGCTGACTCACTCAAGTAGGGTGAATTAGATACTTTTCCGAGTGTGACCCCTTTGAGCTGATAGTCTGAAGCTATCTCTTCAGCCCGGGGTCTCTTCACTCGGAAGACAGAACATTTGGATGGGTTGAATTTCATCCCCCAAATGTCTGCCCAGAGCTCCAATTTTACTAGGTCCTCCTGCAGTTTTTTTTATTGTACTTAGATTTTATGTGCCGATAAGGGAGGCAGTCGTCATCAGAGAGTCAAACATCAGATGAGACCGCGGATGGGAGGTTATTTACATTTCTTAATATATGTTATCCGCAGTAAAATGTAAACTCATTTCATATGGGGATGACTCTGCTTTAATAATTAGTTTCTGGGAATGACATCAAGGTCATTCAGGAAACGCTTGGTAAGGAGCTCTCCAAAGTGTGTGGCCTGGGGCCATTCAAATTAAGATTACTTAAGCTTTAACCCGTTTGTGACGAGCCCCGGAGATCTCCGTGATTTAGGGAGACCATTCAGATACGAGCCCCGGAGATCTCCGGGTCTGATTGCATGAGATAACTATGACGTCATAAAATAATCTCGTTTCAGAAACAGAGCAGTTGCATAATAATCTCGTGTTCAATGGGTTAATAAATCATGCTTAGATGGCTCCAGGCCACACACACCTGATACGTAGATGGCCCCAGGCCACACATTTCAAATAGATGGCCCCAGGCCACACATGAACTGATAGTGTGTGGCCTGGGGCTATCCATTTGAAGTGTGTGCCCTGGGGCCATCAATTAAAAGGTGTGTGACCTGGGGCCATCTATTTAAAGTGTGTGGCCTGGGCCGGGGACATCAACTGAAACTGTGTGGTCTGGGAGCAAATCTAATTAAGTGTGTGGCCTAGGCCAGGGCCACCAACTAAAAGTGTATGGCCTGGGGCCATCAACTGAAAATGTGTGGCCCGGGGCCATCTATTTAAAGTGTGTGGCCTAGGGCCATCTACTCAAAGTGTGTGGTCTGGGGGCATATCTACTAGAGTGTGTGGCCTGGGGCCATCAACTGAAAGTGTGTTGCATGGGGCCATCAACCTGAGTATGTGGCCTTGGGCCATCAATCTAAAGTGTGTGGCCTGGGGCCATCAACTGAAAGTGTGTGGCCTGGGGCCATCAACCTAAAGTGTGTGGCCTAAAGCCATGAACTGATAGTGTGTGGCCTGGGGCCATCAACCCAAGTGTGTGGCCTGGGGTCATCAACCTAAAGTGTGTGGCCCGGGGCCATCAACCTAATGTGTGTGGCCTAAAGCCATCAACTTAAAGTGTGTGGCCTGGGGCCATCATCTGAAAGTGTGTGGCCTGGGTTCATCAACCTAAAGTGTGTGGCCTGGGGCCATCAACTTAAAAAGTGTGTGGCTGCAGGAATAAGTTAAAGTATAAGGCCTGGGTATATGGCCTGGGGCCATCTATTTAAAGTGTGTGGCCTGGGGCCATCCACGTATCAAGTGTGTGGCTTGGGGCCATCCACGTATCAAATGTGTGGCCTGGGGCCATTTATTTAAAGAATGTGATCTGATTTGAGCGACATCCCAGTAAACACAAAACATTTGTAGGCCTAATTATATTTATTCAACGCCGCCCCAACGTTGGTCCAACATTGTATAAATGTTATACAAATATTTTGTGTTTACTGGGATCTATGTGGCAAGAATGTCACGAGAGGGGGTGGTAACCTGATCAGTTGCAATCCGCGTGAAGACGTAGTCCCAAGCACAGAAATGAATGGCCCTGGACCCTTGTTGAGAGTAAGTTAACAACAGCTGTACTCTGGTTCCCAGAGCCACACTACGCGGCGTAGACGAGCTTCATGTAGCCTCTGGTATGCCCCAGTGGCGAATGTTTGTGACTTGTTGCTATTTTTAGATGAAAACAGGGTAATCCCCGAATTCAGGCATTTTTGAAAGGTCACTTCCCCAGATGAGGAGTTGTTCACAGTATTATATTTCCCCTCTGACGCATTTCCTATGACTTGACCCAGAAAATTATTCACCGGCCTCAATAGCACAGGCATGAAAGTCACGTGACTAAGAACCTTGGCCTCGACACGGCCATAAATGAAATTGGTCGGGCTCGCCAGGCAACAACAGCTGCTTTGGGCACCTGGGGGTAGATCTAGAACAAACATTAAGCGTTAAATTCATTTTGAAAATATTTGGAAAAAAAAAAAATTCACGTTTGAAATTTTTTAGAAGACAAGCCAAATGTCTAAATTTAGCATCAAAAAGACTATTTTCGTCAGCATTCATTCAATGTCACATGGACTATGCATGCTCTTCATAGTTCCCTGGTTTGCAAAATAACCTAAAACACAAATTACAAATCCTTCAGAATAAAACTATTAGATTTGTTATAGATCTTACCCCACGTAGCCATATAGGGTACATATTTAGTCAGATAAATTGGCTCCTGGTTAGATTCAGAGTACAACAATTGTTTCAACTAACATGCAGAGACTGGTCCATGGAAATGATCCTCTATACTTAAAGGAGGGCATTTCCATTGTCCAGGACCGACACTCCTATAACACAAGAAATAAGTGTTCCAGCTCTCTTCGGTTCTGCCCTGGGTTAACAGTTCGGGAGACAAATCGTTTTCATACATTGCACTCAAACTACTGAAAACCCTTTACATTTTCGATCATTTAAAAAAAAACACTTTATGTTATTGGTAAAAAATGAGGAAGAAAATAATCTTTATTTAGTTAGCTAGTTTGCTAGTGGCGCATGGTAACTGCTTCCAGGTCTGCCTTTGTCGGCTCAGTCTTGCACTATTTCCGGGGGTTTTGCTGACTGAGGGAGGGATAGAGTAATTACTTATATTATTGTAATTATCACTGGTAATATATTACAGTCTGCAATGTATTTTTCGCTAATTTATAATATGGTAAGCATCATCCTTTTAATATTGTAATAGGCCTATGTGATGCCTTTAATATTTATTTAGGTTGGAATTATTTCCATCCTCACTCTTGCCGCTGCCATTTTGCAAACAGGGGCTCCTGTGGAAATAAGATTTTGTCGCTGGACTTCTTCCAGTGTTTTTATCCCTGGTGGCAAGTGTGGTGGCACCCTGTATTCATTATGGTGATGTTATCTGTACTATTTCACTCAATAAAACTATCTCTTTATAAATCTGATCATCCTCATCCTTCAATGATGAAATCCAGTGTAGGCCTACAGCTAGCCCCTCGCTCATCCTTCAGAGATTGGTTTTTGAGATAATTTGACCCATATATTTCACCCACAAAATGATGGACAAAGTTTTTTTTCATTTATGAGAAACAATCTTAGTTTACCAGTCCACTATTCCAGGAATTTTAGGTTTTGAAATGGACAAAAAAAATATAAAGCTGAAAGTTTCAGGATGTGTTCAGAATGTCCTCCTATATCATTATCTGTAAAAATACTGTAGTTTCCCCTGAGCGGAAAATCATTTTTTATTAAATTGAAAATGGCCGCAATCGCGCATACCATGTTGAAGTTGCAGTTCCTGAATTAATTGACATATATTTTAATGTAATACCCGATTTTCACATGATTTTTAATGCTAAATGCATTTCTGAAGATATCGCTAATTTTCAAGGTTTGCTGGAGAATAAATCAAAAATGGCCGCCATTCGAAGATTCATTAGGAGTAGGTAGGTATATTTTCATTCGTATTTGCGATACACATAAGCTTTTAAATCTATCAATTAGTAGTAATTAGTCACAAACAAATAACTCCATGTCAAACAGAAATATGCAGTACACATCTTAATTTATTTAATTCATATTACATAATCGCCAAAACATCACATTCAATAAATAAAACAACGTTAGTCTGAGAGAGTTGTGCCATTTTGTCTTTGTCATTAACCTCAATTTAATTAATTCGTGACGACTCACTGTACCCAGTTCTCATTCGGCTTGTGCACCTGCACAGACCTGCTGTATCGAAACATGCAACCTGCTTTTGCTAACATATCTAATCATTTTCAATAATCAAGCTCTGTGATAAATGGTTCCAGATTTTCATTTTAAATTTGCCATCCCCAGCCTGTTTGTGGTAAACTGTTCCCATGCCATTCTTGTATATTTACTACTGCTCCAGTTGGAGGTCCTAAGCAAGTGTCCTTTTTAGCAAAAACTCACACTCTAGTCCACAGGGTACTGATGCAAGGTCTCACACACAAGCCTGCATGATCCTAGGCAAGATCTTGTTATGGCATTTTTGATTTTGCGAAATTCTGAAATACCTACTATGGCTTGGGTGAAGGGGAATTCCCACTGGCCACCACATTATCACCAAGCCAGACATAAAGCTTAGCAGTATTTACACACGATCTATCATGGAATATAAAACAATAGTGAGTGTCATTTATGATTTTTTCCAAGTATCCGATTTTTTGCTCAAAGCCAACACATCTGTTCTTTGAAAAAAAATAAGTTAATGTGAAATTGACCACATTATTGAACATATAGCTATTATTATTTAAAATAATATCAAATGTCATCTACTGATAACAACGCAAGAGTGTAATATAGACAACATATAATATGACTGTTTCCAGTGATATTCACTTCCCAAATTCCACATCCAAAATTAGCTTTACACATGTTCACTAATCTACAGACATACATTATTATTACCTGTATGAGAGTAACCGCACTCTAAGATGTGCAAAGCTTCTTTGTGATTTGGTCGGGTTACTGAGTTTCATCAAAATCTGAGGGCTAGTCAATGACATTGAATGGCATTATCTAAAATCGTGGTTAAGAATGACTATATTATAGCTCTAGCATATTTAAACCATTGAACCATTGCTATGCCGGAATTACATAGAGTACATACGTTTTCCACACATCTGCAGTGAGTTTGACTTTTGTTGAAAAATGCATTTGCCTTGATCATTATAAATCTATATATTCACGTAATATGTTTGGATCTAATATTATATCTGAAGCTATATAAGAATGATTGATCAGAATTTTTGCTTCAATTTCTCAGGACAGCATCTCTTACCATGAAATTTTAAATGTTTTTTTTAGCATATTCTAGATCAGCACCATTTACGACAAATTAATCTGTCCTGTGTATAGCCGTGGTAATCTCTAAACACTCGAAATATCAGAAAAAAAAATCAACATCATCATCATCATCATCATCGTCGTCGTCGTTTTATTATTATTAAAAGTTAATGCCTATGGAATATAGGCTTATGTTCCCTAATATAGATGGATCCTAATATAGATATTAATGAGTGAGTTTTGAAGTTCCCAAGCTCCAAAATGTCTTCAAGCTCCAACGTTTCTGGCACTTAAAGTTCAAAAGTTCCCGGAACTTCAGATTTCCAAGTTCCAGTTTCCAAGATTACACATTCAATCCTGCCCAAAAGAGATTCTGCATTTTATTCAGTTAGTTTAATTATGTTAGTTAAATTTAAAATTAACAGTGTTAAATTAACTGAACGAAAAGCAGATATGAGATACCCGATGTACAGTTGCGTAAAATGGTACCCTATAGTCAAACACATACATCACGTATTATTTGCATCATCCGCTGAATGTCATACAAATTATTATCAAGTTAGGCCTATATTGTAGCTGTGCTGTAGGTTGTATGGATATTGTTTATATTATTTAATGGTATGTCATGTTTGAGTTTATCGTGTACACCCCCCCCCCCCTATGCGACACACCTTTTTCTTTGGACGAGAGTTTTATTTCCCCATATCGCCCACTCAAATGAACACTGTTTGTGTAACCTAATATATCAGGCTGCCTAAGAATGTCAGAAACATTTCGGAAATATTAAGGCTGTTCACATGTTGACGGCAATTTAATGTTAAAGTAGCTAGGTCGTTTTGCCTTACTAAACCGAATTATTCACATTGAAGCCGCCCACTCCGGTGGAAGTTGACAATGCTCTACAATAACTCATAACGCCCCATCTATTTTAAACCATAATAGATTACATAAAACATAATTATTTCCATATCCTGATGGAGACTTACATTAATTATTTTAGAAAATAATATACAGATATCCCAATACTATTTTTTTTCAAAGTTTAAGAAAGATCGTCCATGTATGACGCACATAGGAGAGCCTCATTTGTTACAGTGTTCATTTGAGTGCAATGTGGGAAAATACAGCTTTTGTCTAATGAACTTCAAATGAACACCATGTTCATTTGGCGAGTGCTATATTTGCTCATAATATAGTACGAAAAATAAACAATGTTTATATTTTTTCACACGACTTGCAAGTCACACATTACAAAGCTACCATAAATCGCAGTTCAAGCTGATACCGATACATGGGTCTATATGATTCACAGTGAAAACCATTGCACAGAATGTGAGAAGCATTATTGTAGACAACGACGATATTGTTTAAATGTTTTAAATTGGCAAAATTATGTACAGGGACGGATCTAGAATCTTGAGGAAGGGGGCTCTGGGTTTTTTGGGACTATAGCTCCCCTCCCGCAAGATTATTTTTGTCAAGTTAGAGCCCTCAGGCGAACATCATCAATTTTTAAAAAAATGACCCAATTAAAAAGACTTAAATTTTGAAATAATCTGATTATGATTTGAATATGAAAATAAACCCTTAGTGCCATGACATAGGGTTGCCACGACACCTTATTAACCTGGAAAGTCAGGATTTTGAACAAAAACCTGAATTGTTACTTTTGACAAAATTAGGCAAGGTCAGGAAAAAGATTCCGAGTACCCCACTAGGGGACAGCTCCCTATATAGCTGGCGTCCTATCCGTGAAGATGTGATTTGCAAACCACTGCGGGAAACCAATTTATTTAGATGGCAACGGTTATAATGGTTAGTTTTCAAATAAAAGACGATTTTAGTAAATAGAATGTTTTAAATTTGTTGGTGGAAAAGTACATTTTAGCGATTTTAAAGCTAAGTGGCAGATGGCACGTTCTGACTCACCCCATATATCACTTTCTGGTTCGGTGAAGCATCAACCACTCTAACAGCCATATTGTCTGTGGTTTAATTGCAAAAATGTATGTTACACTGGATGATGTTTCACAGAGCCAGAAACAGTATAGATAATAATATTGGCATGTTATGACCCCATTGAATTTTGCAAGTACAGTAGATTAACTGGCTCCTACAAAATTTAAGTAAGCATGTTATGGCACTGGTCTTAAGTCAAATTTCAGTCGACATGTAGAAGAAAAAACTCTAAAGCTCGAATAATATCGCTCATTATAGAACAATAGTTTGCACACATATGCGGCGAACCACCAGCAACATTATCAGTTACATAATACTGCAGTTAATACGTTATAATTCTGACATGTCGACTTGTCATGTAGGCTACATGTCATCATTCTCATTATCATAGGCCCTATATAAGTTTATAAAATTGCAAATGTAGTAAACCTATCTATGGAATTCGACAGATAATGAATGGATGTGTAGGATTAACCAGTAACAACCCTAATCGCCCAACATCTGCATCTAATTTACTGAGCCTATTAGGCCCCACTTCAATCACAGTCAATTACTGTAGGGCCTGTATCATATAGTTGACCTATATGATTTTTTTGGAAATTGCACTAGAAATCGTCCTCCGCACTGAAAGGGTTAATCTCGCGCTTCTTCCGAGAAACACGAGACATTGCCCCAATGTTTATTTAAGGTTTGAGCCAGCACCCCAAATGGTGGACCAACATTATATCAACATTGGGTCAGTGTCTCCTGTTTGCTGGATTGGTTGGTTTATCCGTAATTTTGTCTATATCTGTAATCCAACTAATAAAATTATATCTGTATATAGGGGCCTATGAACACAGATCCGACAATGCTGAGTATGTCCCAAGGGAAACCGAGAGTGAGTTTCGAAGCTACAAAGTTCTGTAATCCCCACGTTCCCAGAACCTCAAGTTCCCAAGTTTTGAAGTACCTAAGTCCCGAAGTTCCTACACTCCGAAGTTCCCACGTTCCCACATTCCGAAGCTCCCACTTTCTGACAATCCCCGAACTTCAAGTTCACTTTTGAAATTAACAGAATGATATCGAACAGTAGAGTATTATTTTGTAGGCCTACATGTATTTTCCCCATGCACCGAATTTGAAAATTACTTCTCACACCCTGTAGGTCTATATGTTTTTGTTTTCAGCATATTACGTAGCCTATAGGATATTGTTATCGTGGTTAATAGCACAATCGCACCCGCACTGCAGTTTGAACGGATATTTATGGCAGTTATTGTGGGAAAAAATGGTGACTTGTGTTGACTGATGACTGTGCCAATCTCGCCTTCCCATTGATGGGTATGCATATAGGCCTAATAGCGTTTCACAAGACGATGATCTAAATGATGGTTTAATGTTGGCCCAGCGTCGCAGATGGTGGAACAACATTAACGTGATTGCATATCCCAGTGAAGTCCCAGCAAGAAAGATACATTGACTGATTGCTGGTCCAACGTCGAGGACGATGGGCCAACATTTGCAAGATTTTGCAACATTCGCGACACTTGTAACATTTTGCAACATTTTGCAACATTTAACAACATTTGCAACATTTGTAAAATTTACAACATTTTGCAACATTTGCAAAATTTGCAACATTTTGCAACATTTGCAACACTTGCAACATTTGCAACAATTGCAACATTTGCAACATTTGCGACCACTTGCGACCAATTGCAGCCATTTGTGACCCTTTGCGACTGTTTGCGATTGTTTGCGACCCTTTGCGAACAATTGCAACTATATATTTGCTATGGTTTGTGACCATTTGCGACTTTCTTGACATTTGGGGCATATGTGACATTTCGGGCATATTGGATATTGTGGGCATATTAGACATTTGGGACAAATGGGATATTTGGGACATTAGGGACATTTGAGGACATACCTCCCCTGTGTATTTACAACTGTTATTTTAATTGTGAAACGTAGCATTTAAAATATTTCTATTGTATATATCAAACACCCAGTGTTGGTTCGATTCTGGGCCACTCTATGGGACGCTGGCCCATCATTCAAACATTATTGGATAAATGTATTTTAAATTTAAACAGTGCTCAAAAGGGTCAGTCACGTCGACAGTAAGTTGGCCACCACAGTGGGCCCGTATCAGCGGTCATCTCGCCTACTACACGATACCCCTATGTCTATGATCTGTCACTCTCTCATTCATACAATGAACCCAACATGTAGGCTTACATCATTGAACTAACAATGGCCCATACACCCGGCCCATACATAGCTACAAAGCCGAAAAGTAGTAGGCCTATCCGCTTACTTGTTAATAAACAGATACTGCCTTTTGGCTTTGCACGGCTAAAAAATCCTTGAAAATCCCTGATAAATCCGGAATGATATGATGGATGACTTAGAAAAGTCATAGCATCCCAAATTGCAATAGAACCAACATTCCTGTGAAGTTTGGTGGCGATAATTAGGCCTAACTGCAAAACTGTAGGAAAAAATGGATAGCCCGCGTAAAATCTGTATAATAATACAAATAATAACAAGTAGACAGTCTTCCGAGTTACAGGAATAATTTGGGCCTTCGTCCAAATTAATAAAGGCGTAATTTCAGGGCCCTAAAACGCGACACACTCATACATGTTTATTTTGAATAGTAGTAGGGAGGCTTAATCAAATAATCGTTAACTTCGTTGCAGAAGTCTGAAATTTTTGTCACAAGCGCACTTGACCTGGATATTTCAGAATCTGCCAGCAGACAAGCGATTTTTTTTCTCTAGCGGCTATATTGGGCAATTTCAAAATGGCCGCCACTGTAATGCATTACGCATGCTAACTTTTTTACTAATCATCACAAAACCACATGTTATACCTCTTTTTCAGGGTATTTGAGGTCGGGGGTGGCAATTATGACATCAGTTTCCGTCAAAACTGGAAATTCCAAGGTCAAATAACAAAATCAAGATCAAAATCGCTCAGAATTTGTCTATTGCTGTTTTTCTCATTGGTCGATGTTTAAAAAGCTGAATAAATTCATATATTTCAGAATTCTGAATATTCCAGAATCTGCCGACAGACACACGATTTTTTGCTTTTAGCGGATATATTGGGCAAATTCAAAATGACCGCCACTGTAATGCATTACTCGTGCTAACTTTTCAACTACTCATCAGAGAACCACATGTAATACCTCTTTTCCGGGGTATTTGAGGTCGGAGATGACGATTTTGACGTCTTTTTTTATCAAAAGTTGAAATGTCAAGGTCAATTAACAACGCCAAGGGCAAAATCGTTTAAAAACTGTGTATTATCTCATTGGTCGATGTTCAAAAAGCTGAATAAATCCGTGATTTTTAAATAATTTTATAACTTTGATAATGTTATGCGCTAGAGATCTTAAGTAGCGTGTGGTATTGGTTAGGTGATTATATGCAATACATTTAATATGGCTCTCCTTCTCAGTCCACTGTCTAAATACGCCACAGTAGAGAGCGTGAAACTCCAACCACTGTAGGCCTACATATATAGGTATTGAATCAACAATAATACTCGTCTCAAACACCAGTCCTTATTGGCACATTCACCTCCTTGGCCTCAGTGTATCGTATGATATACCCCCTCTATTGTACCCCCTCCTGCTAATATCAGCCTCCTGTTTATGCCAAAGATTGAGGATGGTAATGTGATAAGGCCTTCAAATTATACGCTTGTGAAATCCTAATTGAAAAGGAGATTGATTACAACATTATGACAACCTTGAACCTGGTCAGAAAATCATTAATCATTTTCGGATGGAAGATTAAAGCTCCCCCAAACCTCGAGCAGAAATTTGCTTTTTACCTCTCTTTCCTGACAAATATAAGCAATTTCCTTCAATCCTTGGTGACGTCAAGAACGTAATTTTTATGGGCGACTTCGTATTGAAGATAAAGCTAATTTAATCTGTTGCTCTGGATGGGGAGTGGATGATGGCTGAGGCTGGGGTTACACCTCTGGCAGAGCTGCATCAATGCTGGATGACCACCATAATAAGCGCACTCGGTATGATCATCAAGTTTCTTTGCCGGCCCAAGTGTAGTACTCGACTCCAAAACTTAATAACGGGAGGGGGGGACGTATGTGTAAGTACTGTTCACTTATTATCGCGCTGGAAATTTTCATTTGTCGTGTGTGCACTCTCTGACAGATTGTGATTTTAAGCTCTATGCCTTGGATGAATTGTGTCGATGGTTTTTAGCGTTTGACTACACCAATTTTTCCAGATGGTTAAAGATCAATGTAAATGGTTTAGGGATGTGGTTTTCTGTACATAGACCTACTGGTATTTTCGTTGTCCAACGGTCTATTTATACATTTTATTTGGTGGCCAAGGATCAGTCTCATGAAAACAGCAATCGACAGTTACAAGTTGGTGGTGGTGGCTTATCAGTTCTCTATGACGATACTGATTCTAATGCATTCTACATGCTAGCTGAACCTGATTCTGTGATATTCAATAATGAATTTGAAAGTGTACAAAACTATCGTAACTCAGATGTACATCACAAAGAATCTCTATAGCTCTTGAACGACGCTTTGTCAATGACGTCGCAAGTTTCATGAGAGTACTCATAGCTCATGGAAGTACATTTTCAGATGCTGCCCATGTAGTATTTGGCACTGTTGATGTAATGGGAGCACGAAGTTACAGTCAAAGAGATTGGATGTGATCTTCATGAATAGTGTGTGCATCAAAACATTCACCAAGCACAATTCCAAGAAGATGGAAATATTGATGAAAAATGCTACACTTTTTACCCAGTTATTTATGTCTCCCCAGTCCCGAAATAATGGAAATATTTCAGATTTTTTCAATATGAAAATAATAGTTTCACCATTCCTTGCTGAGTGTAGTATGCTCATGCTCAGTCCATGTTCTCGATATGGCTGCTTTTATTCACATTGTACGTTCAGTTCATGCACCAACAATGATTACATACACCTATATGAAGAGTCAAATGTGAATGGTGAGATGAATAAGATCACATTGCCCTACAGACACAGGATTCATAATTCGAGCCCTGGCTGTTTCAGGTCGAGCACGCTCCCTCTCAGTCAAGGAGGCTTCAGTGCTCCATACAATACTTACGAGTGATCTTTACGAGTGAGCAGGAAAAAATATTTGTGTCTTTGAAACCTGAATGCCAGAGCGGGGGACGAACCCGTGATCTCCCGACTTTTCAAGCAGACCGCTTTATAACCATTGCATCAGCCCCCCCCCCGCCCAAACTGCTCCAACTGGGGTAGGCCCCTACACCAATTTCAAAGAGAGATTAGCAAAAATGTCTGTCAAAATCTGAAGCAAATATGGGTAATGTCCTAATCCTGATAACTCAGTATGATTCAGTATGACTCAGTATGACTCAGTATGTGCTTTCCAACAGAACAGTAAATGAACAAATTTAATTGCACTCTAGACAAACCTAGGTCTCTCAAGTCAGTATCTGTATGAAGCCACTGGAATGTTCCTGTGTGATTATATGCATGTATTTTAAGAGTTGTATTGTTGCATTTGAAACACTTGCAAGAAGCAACACAGCAATTTTTTACACAGATCACGCTCCATTAAGAACATACCTTACACATTCAGCTCTGTTTGAGCACGTCAAAAGAGCATTCCTACATGTTTCCTATATATGGAAGCAGGGAATCATATGTCATCAGCCTCAGGTGGTACCTGACTTTTCTAATTGGAAATTTGATGGAAACACGTGGTTGTCATTCAGGACGAAACTAGCTGATGCTAGTAAGTCATGTTCCTAATTAGTGCTTCGAAGGGCAGTAAAGCGGGTTTACGGTGCACCTCCATATGCAAGTGTGAGGGAGGTTTTGTGAATAATGAAATTGCTGACGAGTAACTAAACACATGATTGCACTGAAATCATTATTAATTTTAGTATCGCTTCCATTAAAGGCATGTGTATATTCTTGTTGCACTGGCTTGCAATTCGTGTGCAGAAATGACCTACATTAAAATCATATCTATTTTTACTGTTTTAGTATTATGTATTAATGTAATGATGCCACATGTTTTGTTGAAGTTTTGGAATTTTTTTTACTGCGTTGACGTGTTTATTACCCTTGAAAACCCTTTGTGAAATTTTTTTTATGGAGAGATTGTATAATTGATATTGAGAACGAAAACAATTAAAGAACTATGTGGAAAAACAATTTAAAACCGTAATATTTTTGAACGCTTTAAAAGTTGCAGAAAACATACATTATTCTAATTTTTTACACTCATATCGACATATGACCTCGATTGGGTCATTTTAGATTGAAAATTACATCATAATTGTGATCCCTGGTCTCAAATACCTCAGAATAGAGGTATTACAAGTGATTCTGTGCTTTCTAGTTAAAAAGTTATCTTACGCAAGGCTTTCAGTGGCGGCCATTTTGAATCGACCAATATGGCCGCTAGGGGGGCAAATTTCACTTGTCTGTCGGCAGATTCTGAAATGTCTAGGTCATATTAGCACGTGACAAAAATTTCAGACTTTTGAAATGAAGTGAACGATTCGACTATTTTTAGAGGTTAAGCTCCCCTACTATAGCACATTAAATGCTCCCCTCACTACAATCATGTGGGCCAGTTGAGGAGAGTATTTTGATTGATGTAGATACATGTCGCTAAACTCTTCCAGCATTGTCAAATAACTTGCTTAGTCAATAAGCTGCCAGTAAATAGATAAAGCCCTAGCACGAAGCTAGTTGTTCCACCAAGCTAGTATGATAAAAAAAAATTATAAAGACTATTAAACACTTTGACTTGAAATTGTTCATATCTCAATTTTAGTTTTACGACTTTCACGCACCTGCGCGCTGAGCCAGGGACTCGTAATACATAAATATTGGTAGCCTGCCGCGATCCTGTGAGATCTCTAGTCATGCTCTGCATTGAATTTGGGTCTTTATTGTCTGAAGGACAGGGGATGGATAGCTAAAACACAGTGGAGTGACACATTTATGTGTGTCATCATCCACTCTATCTATCCCCTAATCCACCAACCGTTGTTTTGGAATGTAGTTTGGAGAGGAAAGGTCGCGAGCTGGCATTGAAATCGGAACCCTCGGGCTGGGCCAGACTCCCGACCAGCTGATCGCTGCTGTATCAAACACTGACTGCACCAGTGCATGGACTAACGCTAGACATGTTAGAGAAAGCGCCGTCCGCGGTGTGCTTGTGCAGTCTTCCTAACGTTACTTCTCTAGGCTAGGACTAAGATTCACTTGTCAATATCTTGTCGATTATCAATGGCAATGACAACAATGTCAATTAAATTGTCAAATATATCTGAATGACAGATTCAGCGAGAAACAATATGCGAAGTGCTCAGCCTCAGACTAAGACTAAATCTTTGAAAGATGGACTTCAAAATTTTATTGGGTAGGAACATTATTAATATTCTAACTTAGATTAGTCACTCTAGTGTACTGTTATTTAGGTGAACCCCGGCATTTCGGGCGTCTTTTTAAAGACGTGTCCGGGCACTCTCCTGGGAGCTGATTCATTGAACTTGGAACTTGTTGGTGTTGACTGTATGAACTAGACTATATGAATTATGATCTGTTGTCTAATGTTTTGCAGATTTAGTTCATTCATTATAAATATAAATTATAAATCTAGACATGTTAATACAGAGTCTACAGTCTGTTTCACCTTCCCCTGACATCCCTGAAAATTTTGTGCAATTTTGTTGTGTATTTTGTAAGTTAGACCATTTGACATGTAATAGAATTCTTGTTTCACGGTAATGGTGTTAAAGAGAGCTGTAATTTTGGTAAATTTATTACATGCCAAATGGTCTAACTACGCAAATACACAAAAAAATCCACCAAATTTTCAGAAATGTTAGGGGGGAGATGAAAAAATTTTGTTTAAAATTGTTTACCCTTGCTCTGGTATGGGATATTCCAATATACATTGTGTCACTGGCAAGGGATTTTGTTTAAAAAAAAGCAAGAAAACAAATTTTGGAACAATGGCCAGCACTTCTATTACAGCTGATGAAGCCCAACCCCAGTAGGCCTACACATAATGACATGGTCTAGGGTCGGGCTTCACATGGGTGCTACCCCAAGGTCATGACAAGGTCATCTCAAGGTCACAGCAAGGTTAAATCAGCCGAAAATCAATGGAAATAACTTATTTTTGTTCATTTTCCTCCAATTATGTCCACTTAAGATGTCTATGGTGATACAAACCCACCTAGAACCCAACAGAGTTACGCCAAACACATTTCAAGACATTACAGGGGTTTTTTAGTGGTTAGAAGGGTACTAACCCCATCAAATCACCCTTACGTCAGCCCTGTCTGATGTGATAGAAATTGACAAAATATTAGGCAGATTGTCATTTTTCCACCAATCTCCAAATATAGACCTACCATTAGAGTTGATGGAGCCTAACCCAAGCAGATCGACACATGACGACATGCTTTGGGATTGGGTTTGATAGGGGTGTTCGTAAGGTCATGACCAGGTTATCTAGAGGTCACAGCAAGGTCAAACCAGCTCAAAATGGTTAAAAATAGGGGGGTTTTTTGTTGTTCACCCAATTATATGCACTTTGGATGTCTACGATGGTTGAAAACCTCTTAGGCCTACAGACCCCAACACAGAGGTTTATCGAACACATCCCAGAAGACTACATGGGTTGAAGGGTTAATACCCCATCAGACAACCCATATATGGTACCTTGTCTACTCATAGCAGAAATAAAGCAGACTATCAAATTTTGATCAATCATCAGCATTTCCATTACCCCTATTGAATCCCAACCCAAGTCCACAAAGTTATGGTGATATGATAGGCCTTCAGAGCGATTAGGCCCAACCCAAGTACACATTGTGACATTATTTGGGGGTTGGGCTTTATAGATGTCCTACCCCAAGGTCATGAAAAGGTCATCTCAAGGTCAAATTAGATCAAAATCGGTGGAATAGCTTATTTGTGTTGTGTTCCCTCCGATTCTATTTACTACAGACGTTTATGGTGGTTAAAACCCACTTATACCCCAACATTGAGATCATGCCCAACACAGATTACAGGGTTTTTATAGGGGTTGGAGGGGTATCACCCCTATCAAATCACCCTTATGCCAGCCCTGCATCATATAGTACAAATCTACAAATAACAGGCAGATTGTTGTGCTTCTACTTTTCGCCAGATATTCCATGGAGATTATGAAGCACAACCCAAGCAGGTGCACATATGGCGACATGTATGCTTTGAGGTTGGGCTTCATATTGGTGTTATTCTGAGGTCATGACAAGGTCATCTGAAGGTCACATCGAGGTCAAAACGGCACCAAATGGTTGATATATCTTTCTCCTTTCAATTACATTCACTTAGGATTAGCTAAGATGGTTGAAAACCACATAGACCTCAACACAGATACACAACACAGGGGCGTAGCCAGCATTTCTTAGAGAGGGGGGGCACAAATTTTTGCTGTACCCGTCCAGCCTGCCCGAGGGGGCGGCCATTTAGGGGGAAATTTTGAAATATTATGTGTTTAATTGTGCATTCTGGGGTCATCTGGAGCTCAATTTATTGGTTAACTAGGCCCACCACCGAAAAATGACATTTTTATAATTGTCCTTTTATTAGCCCGCCTTTTAATTTTAATTAAAAAAGGTGGGCTATTGCAATTGAAGTTCGGCGGCGTCGGCGTTAACATTTACTTGTGGGCGCGATAACTTGAAAAGTTTTTCATGTTTCCTTCCCAAATTTGTTTTGCATGTTACTAATGACCACTTCTCGGACAAGTTCAATAATGGCTGAAAAAAAATTCAAAATGGCCGACTTATTGCGATTTTTCAACTTTTACGTCAATAATTTGACCTTGTGGGCGCGATAACTTGAAAAGTTTTTCACGTATCCTTTTCAAATTTGTTATGCATGTTACTAATGACCAGTTCTCGGACAAGTTCAATAATGGCCGAAAAAAAAAAAAAAATGGCCGATTTATTGCGATTTTTCACATTTTACGTCAATAATTTGACCTTGTGGGCGCGATAACTTGAAAAGTTTTTCACATATCCTTTTCAAATTTGTTATGCATGTTACTAATGACCAGTTCTCGGACAAGTTCAATAATGGCCGAAAAAAAAAAAATGGCCGATTTATTGCGATTTTTAGCCCGCCTTTTAATTTTAATTAAAAAAGGTGGGCTATTGCAATTGAAGTTCGGCGTCGTCGGCGTCGGCGTCGGCGTCGGCGTTAACATTTACTTGTGGGCGCGATAACTTGAAAAGTTTTTCATGTTTCCTTCCCAAATTTGTTTTGCATGTTACTAATGACCACTTCTCGGACAAGTTCAATAATGGCTGAAAAAAAAAAAAAATGGCCGATTTATTGCGATTTTTCACATTTTACGTCAATAATTTGACCTTGTGGGCGCGATAAGTTTTTTACATATCCTCTTCAAATTGGTTATGCATGTTACTAATAAGTAGTTCTTGGACAAGTTTAATAATGGCCGAAAAAAAAAAAAAAATAGCCGATTTATTGTGATTTTTCTCATTTTACGTCAATAATTTGACCTTGTGGGCGCGATAACTTGAAAAGTTTTTCACATATCCTCTTCAAATTTGTTATGCATGTTACTAATAAGTAGTTCTTGGACAAGTTCAATAATGGCTGAAAAAAAATTCAAAATGGCCGATTTATTGCGATTTTTCTCATTTTACGTCAATAATTTGACCTTGTACTACAAGTACAATTATTGTACTATCGTGCCTACAAGTTGTAGGCACGATAACTTCAACATTTTCACAAGTATCCTCTTCAAGTTTGTTATGCATGTTACTAATAAGCAGTTCTTGGACAAGCTCAATAATGGCCGGTAAAAAAATCAAAATGGTCGACTTATTGCGATTTTTCACATTTATTTTACGTCCATAATTTGACCTTGTGGGCGCTATAACTTGAAAAGCGGCTGGTTTAACATACCATTTATATCTCGGGTTGTTATTGACGTGATGACATTCGTCTTTACTTTCTTTATCATAATTCGGCGGCGGGCTATTATCGAGTGTGCTCTTGTTCACATTTTACGTCAATAATTTGACCTTGTGGGCGCGATAAGTTGAAAAGTTTTTCACATATCCTCTTCAAATTGGCTATGCTTGTTACTAATAAGTAGTTCTTGGACAAGTTCAATAATGGCCGAAAAAAAAAAAAAGGCCGATTTATTGCGATTTTTCACATTTTACGTCAATAATTTGACCTTGTGGGCGCGATAAGTTGAAAAGTTTTTCACATATCCTCTTCAAATTGGTTATGCATATTACCAATAAGTAGTTCTTGGAGAAGTTCAATAATGGCCGAAAAAAAAAAAAATGGCCGATTTATTGTGATTTTTCTCATTTTACGTCAATAATTTGACCCTGTGGGCGCGATAACTTGAAAAGTTTTTCACATATTCTCTTCTAATTTGTTATGTATGCTACTTATAAGTAGTTCTTGGACAAGTTCAATAATGGCTGAAAAAAAAAAAAAATGGCCGGTTTATTGTGATTTTTCTCATTTTACGTCAATAATTTGACCTTGTGCATGTTGTGGGCGCGATAACTTGAAAAGTTTTTCACATATCCTCTTCAAATTGGTTATGCATGTTATTTAAGTAGTTCTTGGACAAGTTCAATAATGGCCGAAAAAAAAAAACAAAGGCTGATTTATTGCGATTTTTCACATTTTACGTCAATAATTTGACCTTGTGGGCGCGAAAACTTGAAAAGTTTTTCACATATCCTCTTCAAATTGGTTATGCATATTACTAATAAGTAGTTCTTGGGGAAGTTCAATAATGGCCGAAAAAAAAAAAAAATGGCCGATTTATTGTGATTTTTCTCATTTTACGTCAATAATTTGACCCTGTGGGTGCGATAACTTGAAAAGTTTTTCACATATTCTCTTCAAATTTGTTATGTATGCTACTTATAAGTAGTTCTTGGACAAGTTCAATAATGGCTGAAAAAAAAAAAAATGGCCGGTTTATTGTGATTTTTCTCATTTTACATCAATAATTTGACCTTGTGGGCGCGATAACTTGAAAAGTTTTTCACATATACTCTTCAAATTTGTTATGCATGTTACTAATAAGTAGTTCTTGGACAAGTTCAATAATGGCTAAAAAATTTCAAAAGGGCTGATTTATTGCGATTTTTCGCATTTTACGTCAATAAATTGACCTTGTGGGCGCGATAACTTGGAAAGTTTTTCTAGTATCCTCTTCAAATTTGTTATGCATATTACTAATAAGTAGTTCTTGGAGAAGTTCAATAATGGCCGAAAAAAAAAAAAATGGCCGATTTATTGTGATTTTTCTCATTTTACGTTAATAATTTGACCCTGTGGGCGCGATAACTTGAAAAGTTTTTCACATTTTCTCTTCAAATTTGTTATGTATGCTACTTATAAGTAGTTCTTGGACGAGTTCAATAATGGCCGAAAAAAAAAAAAAGGCCGATTTATTGCGATTTTTCACATTTTACGTCAATAATTTGACCTTGTGGGCGCGAAAACTTGAAAAGTTTTTCACATATCCTCTTCAAATTGGTTATGCATATTACTAATAAGTAGTTCTTGGGGAAGTTCAATAATGGCCGAAAAAAAAAAAAATGGCCGATTTATTGTGATTTTTCTCATTTTACGTCAATAATTTGACCCTGTGGGCGCGATAACTTGAAAAGTTGTTCACATATTCTCTTCAAATTTGTTATGTATGCTACTTATAAGTAGTTCTTGGACAAGTTCAATAATGGCTGAAAAAAAAAAAATGGCCGGTTTATTGTGATTTTTCTCATTTTACGTCAATAATTTGACCTTGTGGGCGCGATAACTTGAAAAGTTTTTCACATATACTCTTCAAATTTGTTATGCATGTTACTAATAAGTAGTTCTTGGACAAGTTCAATAATGGCTAAAAAATTTCAAAAGGGCTGATTTATTGCGATTTTTCGCATTTTATGTCAATAAATTGACCTTGTGGGCGCGATAACTTGGAAAGTTTTTCTAGTATCCTCTTCAAATTTGTTATGCATATTACTAATAAGTAGTTCTTGGAGAAGTTCAATAATGGCCGAAAAAAAAAAAAAATGGCCGATTTATTGTGATTTTTCTCATTTTACGTTAATAATTTGACCCTGTGGGCGCGATAACTTGAAAAGTTTTTCACATTTTCTCTTCAAATTTGTTATGTATGCTACTTATAAGTAGTTCTTGGACGAGTTAAATAATGGCCGAAAAAAAAAAAAAGGCCGATTTATTGCGATTTTTCACATTTTACGTCAATAATTTGACCTTGTGGGCGCGAAAACTTGAAAAGTTTTTCACATATCCTCTTCAAATTGGTTATGCATATTACTAATAAGTAGTTCTTGGGGAAGTTCAATAATGGCCGAAAAAAAAAAAAATGGCCGATTTATTGTGATTTTTCTCATTTTACGTCAATAATTTGACCCTGTGGGCGCGATAACTTGAAAAGTTGTTCACATATTCTCTTCAAATTTGTTATGTATGCTACTTATAAGTAGTTCTTGGACAAGTTCAATAATGGCTGAAAAAAAAAAAATGGCCGGTTTATTGTGATTTTTCTCATTTTACGTCAATAATTTGACCTTGTGGGCGCGATAACTTGAAAAGTTTTTCACATATACTCTTCAAATTTGTTATGCATGTTACTAATAAGTAGTTCTTGGACAAGTTCAATAATGGCTAAAAAAATTTCAAAAGGGCTGATTTATTGTGATTTTTCGCATTTTACGTCAATAAATTGACCTTGTGGGCGCGATAACTTGGAAAGTTTTTCTAGTATCCTCTTCAAATTTGTTATGCATGTTACTAATAAGTAGTTCTTGGACAATTTCAATAATGGCTGAAAAAGAATTTAAAATGACCGATTAATTGTCATTTTTTGCATTTTACGTCAATAATTTGACCTTGTGGCTGCAATAATGACTTCAAGTTCAATAATGGCGGCGGGCTATTGTCGAGTGTGCTCTTGTTGATGTTGAAATATCGTGAGCCCACAGTCAAGTTGCACGTGACAATGTTGGGGATGGGAGATTGATGAGTGAGTTGAGTTTAATCACACACCAAATTTAATAACCATTTGCAGACCAAATGCAAAGCGCATGCATGTCAAAGAGATTGGCCTGTTGTTAGCAGCAGTATACGCCGATCTCCCTTTTTGAAAACAGGGGCTATATTAGCCTCGACCCATATACCATGAACAAAAAAAATAAACTAATATTTAACAATACATATTAATGTACGTTCATCTTAATACATGTTTATCAGACATGGGACATAAACAAATAAACAGGAAACCAAAAGAGGCCTATAGAGCTACAGAGACTGAGACTAGGTATGTTTACTGCTAGGCCTAGGCCTACATATCTAGGCTAGATGCTGCTACTAGGCCCTACAAATTTAGTCCCAAAACTTGGGTCCTGGCTCACACTCACCAGCTATAAATAACAAAACATGAGAAGAAACATCTCAAAGTGTGTTTCAAAAAGAAATATCGATAGAATAACGTCACTTTATATTGTGAAAATGTAATTGCAAATGATAGGACTTCAAGATTGACCAGGTTTCATGACTGGCGGAATGGACGATAATACAAGTAAATCAGATTAAAGTTCTATTCTTATAAACAATATCGCAAATATAGAATATTTAAATATATTTTAATTATAATATTTTACTTTAACTATTCACAAACTTTGCGTATTATTTTAGTGTAGATCTTCATAATATTTGGAAATAACTTGAGCATTTTAAAGACAGCTGAAAAATTTTGACTTAGAATCTGGCATGGCCAGGTTTTGTTTCGAATTGCTTAAAAATTCTTAATTTTTGGGTTAATAAAATCAAAATTCAGGTCAGATGCCTTTTATTATGCATTTTATTATTGTAACAATGTATTTGAACCCTAGACTTTCAAAATACTGGAACTTAAAAGGGGTCATAAATAGGTATGTTGGATTTAATTAAGAATCAGCCCATCTGAAATATCAGATTTAACCAGAGCGAGGGTTAAAGAGCGACCGAGCAAATTGGAAAAAGGCTACTCCCAGGATCTGGTGAAACAGACTCTAGAGTAGGCCTAGAGCAAGGCCCGGATCCAGGGGGGGGGGGCCCGTGGGGCCCGGGCCTCCCACCAAGAGGGGGCCTCCCAACAATTTGCGGCTGGGGCATTGTTTAATCTGTCTAACTGTCTGATAACTGATCCAAGTGCAATCAGCCGTGAAATGACAGTATTATATGGTGTTGTCACAGTTAGCGCGCTTAGTACGCTGTGTATAATAACACCTCCCATCAGGTGGCGTGAATGTTGCCTCGTACACGCATTAACAAACACGGCTCATTAGGTGGTGTGTATTAACCCTTTCAAGCCTGAATTTACATAATCATCTTCATCCACTACAAGCCGCGAATTGCTGTCGCAATTCTCGACTTGTAGTGGATGAAGATGATTTGATGTGGTTTAAAAATTAAAGAAAATCACCATGTACTGGTCAACCAGTTTCATGGGAATTTTTGTTTTAAAAAACCGTTGGTTTTAGGAAATTAGGTCTGTTTTCAGGGATGTCAAATGATGCTTTAATGCATCGTGAGGGCTTAAAGGGTTAAAGGGGATTAATTATGTTATGTCACTCAATGCATCACTCTTACTCTTTGTTAGAAACTGACACGCTGTTGTAATACAACAGCTCAACATTTGACTAAGCATTGTCCAGCTAAGGGGCAATCACAGGTACATAGTGGCAATGAACCAATGTTACCCCGCCATCTACAACGCTGGCTGAATTGTGCTTTTATTTTCTTTTTGTATTTATGCATAATATAATGTTCAAAGAAAATTATCTGTTCAGTTTTTCCTATTTATTTTCGGTATTATGGTTTAGCCTAGGCTACTAGTGTGTGGTATTTTATGCAGGGATATTTGTAAAAGGTTGCCTCTCTCTCAAGTGGGCCCCAGGTCTCCCACATGCTTGATCCGGCCCTGGCCTAGAGGCTAGAGCTCTACTCCCTCCAGCAGGGCTTACCAAATCCCTTGCCCGGATGCCCAGGGCTATCATATTTTCACTTTGGGCTACCAGAAGTTGTCTATTTTTGTCTCTATACTATAAGTAGTCCAGTAGCCCGGAAAGTCATCCAGGCTACCAAACACAATGAGGATTTGTCAAACCCTGCTCTATTCTAGGCCTAACCATTCCATAAGCTGTTAATGAGTCTAAAGTTAACCCGTTGGCATTGAGAAATGTTGAGGACCAATCCCGGCTATATGTAGGATTTTAGATCATCCTCCAGCGACCAGTTCCGGAACGATTACATAACTCATATCCATATGGCTAAACCTACAGTGCTCGTGCCCTTTTGAGAAATCACAACGTGATGTTGCTTTAAATGTACAAAAAACCTATTTCTTTCCTTTTACAGAGAACCATTACCATTTGCACAAACTGTTTCAGCTGCTCTCTGGTTTAAATTAGTGAATGCATTCAGTCATGAATATTAGACTACTGCAAGTTAAAACATATCATCTGTTAATGGATGCCGGACCTCCACTGATATATCCACCGTGTTGGCAAAGAAAATGAAAATATATTCCATATTTTGCTGTCATTTTAACATGCATGTTCTAAACTCTAACATTTAAAACTGTTTTTGAGTACCCCCAGACCCTCAGTCAATATTCCTAGTGAAACAGCAACAGGCCTAGTAAAACTCTTTGCGGACTAGTAAAGTTTTGTCATTACTAGTCCTGTGTGGGCTAGTTAAAAAATCACTAAGTTATCTCCCTGCTCTGAAATAGCTGAACTAATCCAGGTGTAATATGTGAATGATTGTTAGGAGATATTTCTACTAAATCACAATAAAATGTAACAAGAGTGTGTAACATCAATGCCATTCAGCAGTTTACTCCAGACCGCAGAAGACTGAAATGAACTTAAACATGACAGCAAGGGACATAAGATTGAAGCTCAAGCAACAAAACATGTTAAATTTAGCTTTTGTTCTTTCCAACAAAATCATTAATGGGCAGAGCAACAAGATTTATATATGTCTTTTTAGCGTAACATAGATCTGTAACATTGTCATGTTTGCTGATAAAAAGCACACACTGCTGAATAAAAATGTAATCTTAGTTATAAATGCAGTCTGATTTTAAATGAGTTTTTAAAAGGATTATGGAATAGCTGAGTTTGCATTATGATCATGGATGGCATGAAATCCTTTCTTATTTTCCACTTTTCCATTGCCTGTTACTACAGACAAGAGACATTGTCAGACATCGACAGAGCTACTTGTTCTCAAATATGACTCATTTGAGATTATTGCAGTGGTATCTCACAACTTGCTCAACCTCATCATTTTTCAGTTTTTTAAAAGCTTTTTAAGACAATTTTCAAAGTGCTGACGGGCATTTTTCATCTGAAATTACTGGACTAGCCTCTTGGATGTTTTAAATGTTTTTGTCCTTCTTGTAGCAATTATATGGGGTGATTTTGAGGAAATGCAGGTTGATTCTGGTGAATTCTTATCTACTTAGTTGAAATTTTGCTACACTTCCATCTGTTTGTGAAAAAATAACTGATTTTTTTCATCTTTTATTAATGTTATCAGTCTGATTGATGTTAAAAATATTTGCACTGAAAATGGAAATAGAGAACTTTTTGCTCCCACTAAAATAATCTAAATAATTTGTCTCATATTTTTTTTTTCAGAGCTGAAGCTAGAAGCAAAATTAATGATATTTTGGTGAGTTACATCTTTTCATGTCAATGTATTTGGGACATTTAACGGTAGATTTATGTAACATTGTTAATGTGAAGATCGGTTTTTGCTGATATCTTTGGATCAGGCTCAAATGATCGAAAGATATTTACAAACTACTTGAGTGCTACTGATAAAGCTTTTAATATCAATTGAGTATTACCCTCCCGGTAAATAGGGATTTTTAACAACATGTTATATATGCTTCAGCGCACTCTTCATTTCAAATTTTCACCTCAAAACAAAAAAAAAAGACTGAGTGGCGCGAGTAAATGTTACTTTATAGCTATTTTGATGTTAAATTCTGTGCTTGTATTGTAAGCTACAGCTGGATGAATATCTAGATATTTTCTTTTCAACTATGAGATGACACATCCAAAAATTAAAATTGATTAAATTTGACATATTTTACAATGTGGGTGGTAATAGGGGATTTTAAGTTTAAAATCTAGCTGGGGTACAAGGGAGTACCCCCTATCCCATTGTGTTAAAAAAAATATCATGTATCCTGCTTAAATTGAACTGCATGTTGCTAACAACCAGTTGTCGATTGTGCTGTTGTTAAAAATTAAGTTTCTGTATTTCATTCTTGGCACATTAATTGATGATCCATGATTGTCTTCCAGGCTGAGGTGAATCTGCTGTCTGATGTGGAAAAGCTGCTGCTTTATTTCCAGCTGCCAACTGGCATATCAGGATGTCCAAATGAGTAAGTATAAAAAAGTCTACATAACCTACGGTGCAATGGAAGGAACTTTGAATTGGGCTTTGTCCATCCGGTAGATCTTCTCACGACTAGATATCTTTTGAATAAAACAACATAGAATATAAACAATTTGTGGTGTGTAGGTTACTTCTGGGTGTATTTTGACAGTTTAAAATATTTTTTGTCTCAGAAGAGAAAATTTTGCACACAACATCTAGGGGGCCTAGATTTGCCTTTTGGAGTATCTGTATTTTCACCTATTTTTGCTACTCATTTAATTTTCTGACAGAATGCTGGAGGCAGGGCTGATGATTGCAAAATAGATGTGTGTGGAAAATCACATTCCTTGAATGAGCAAGGAGTGTGAGCAAGGAGTTTGATTTCCACTCCACTGAGTGTTGCCTTTGTATTTGTACATCGTACGAGGTGTGTGGTTTTTCCTATGCCTCAGCTTTGTTTTAGGTGTGTGATGGCGTGCACGTGCGAGCGCTTGCCTAATATCACCAGCACTGCTCAGGCATCATCATGTCATTTTAAGCATCCCCCTACCACTCCAGGGAAAATTTTAGTGTTTGCTCAAGGTTCCTGCCGCTGCCTTTTTTATTGTTATTTGAACATTTTGTTTACATTTACTTAATGCACTTAGGATATTGGTAGTGTTGCTTTTCCTATCAGAAACCGTTTTTCCAATCAACCTGATACTTGCTGGGATGTTTCTATATACATGTACCGGTACCAGGCGGCAGTTCCATCCACAATGGCCATTCAAAGAAACGCCTGTTCTATAGGTCTATATCTTGAAAAAGTCCTACTCTCTCATCCCTTATAGACAAACCAGTTCGTTTGTTGAAACGGCTGCCTATTTTGCATACAGGCTCGTTTGTTGTGGTCATGTTCGTTTTTTTTAGGATTTAGACTACTGGAGGAGTTACCCACAGCAGGCTGAGCTTGGTGTATTTTGGGTGATTATAGTCACCCATAGTGCTCAGTGTAAGGGTTAATTCTCTTCTAGAATCTCGTCCAAGGATTAGATACATGTACACAAATACCTGAATAATACAAAATGCACAGAATAGAATGATGTCCAACTTTATCTCAGATACCTTGATATATCATGACTGGAATTTTTTTTCCAAGAGGTGCTTTTATTGTGGACAGGTTCTATTAACAAAAAAGGGAATTTTTCCAACAGGTGCTTTTATTCCGAACGCTGATTCTATTAGGGACAAGAGAGTAATAGGGCTATATAGATTATATGTATATTAACTACATACAATGGGCATCAAGTAATATCTTTATGTTTGACCTCTGATGACCTTGAGGGGTCAAACAGAGATCAATCACATAAAAATGGCTTTTAACTTTTGAAAATTAAAGATAGAGGTAAAAGGTGCAGGTTTAAAGTCTGATCAAGTCTTTCATACGACTTTTACTTTTTTACCCCCTGGTCTAAACCATTGCGCCACCTCCCTCTCTGAGCTATGTAATATGCGGCTATTGTTTCCATTACCATGATCACTCACCTATGCAATGGGTATCCAAGTTAGCAAGTACATATATGCTTGACCTCTGATAGTACAATTTGTTTGTATTTTATTATGTCACTTCCACTGGGGGGATGCTTAACGATTCGTGACAAACCCAATTCCATCTTGTTTTTTTGGCCTCAGCTGATGCCTAAGTTGTTTTCATGCAGTCCGTCCGTCTGTCTGCCACTTTTAACACTATAACTCGTTTCACTTTAATGGAATGCACAAACATGTATTAAACTTCACACACATGTACAGGCTCATCAACACTATAACTCGTTTCACTTTAACGGAATGCACAAACATGTATTAAACTTCACACACATGTACAGGCTCATCATCACTAAAGCTTGATTAAGTTCACATTTGACTTTTCTGTGACCTCTATGACCTTGATTTTTTTCGGATGGGCAAAGTTTCTGGTTAACGCAATTCACTCAAGAATTATCTATGTGTCCCTCCAAAATTTACACTGGTCATATAATCTTTTTCACTCAGAATAGCTCAGATGAGTTTGATAATGGGCACACATCGGGCGAAAAATAGGTTGTGGTATGCAATTTTTTAATGCGTAATATCTGGAAAACCATGCAAAAGCAAGCTCTGTTTTACGGAACACTTTGCCTCTGCCAATAAGAACATGTGACACTCTTGGGAAATTGAAGTCGCAGCTTAAGACTAAATCTCTTCCAACCTGCTATAAATGACAAGATGTATATATACTTTGTAAGGCACCTTCGGCAGCCACAGGCTGGATATGTGCGCGATATATATTTTATTAGTAGTTATTATTGGAGCATTACTATAAAACAAAATGTTGGGCTTCAGGGAGGAGTATTTATTCTAATAAACCCCCAATAAACACCCTGTATGTTGATTGAAATACCCCCATTAAAGTAGTTTTTTAATATCTATGTAGTGTGCCATAAGCTTGGATTTTATTTTCGAAGCAGCATTTATACCCACCTGGCCAGGAATTCCGAAACCAGCTTATTTTTAATTTAGACCTCATCACTCCCATCAGTCCCATATCCTGATTAAACCTTGGGATATTTATTTTGCAGTTTTGATGAAGGCTCTAGTGCAGTACGTCCCGAGCATGCTCATTCTGTCGCATGGATCCGAACTCACCTCCAGGAGGACCCAGATTGCTCTGTGCCAAAGCAAGAAGTTTTTGATGACTACAAGTAAGTGTTTTAACTTTATTTGCTTTGTCAACTTGTTAATAGAACATACAGTAGAACCTTCTCTTGTCGCACTGGAAAAGTGGCCTTGCTCAACTAATTTTAATGTGCTGTATAACAAAATTGTTTATTACTCAATTCACTTTAAAATATCTGTGTACACAGCTCAACTTAGATGAATAACCATGACGTGTACTGTTCCTGGGCTAGCTCTGGACGCCTTTCACAAGTCAAGCAGTACAAGTATAGCAGGAATTTTTTTTTTTTAAGACAGCCAGACTAGTAATACCGAACATTTACTAGTCTGATACCACTACATGTATTTAAAACTCTAGCCATGCATTTTGTTTCATTTTGTCAGATTTTCAAAATAAAAACGTTAAAAAAAATTATCAATGATGTATAATGATAACTTTTGAAGATTGCTCAAACAAAAATTTTGTACACGCAACGATTAAAGTAATAACTGTTCAACACTGTTGAATTGGGTTGCATTTTAAATTGATCTACTAATAATCCACTGGACAAGCTGAGTCCACTGGTAAGATACGTTTTCCTTAGCGTTGTATCATGAGTTGATGATTGAACTAGTTTTTAACCGGCACAATAATTTGACAAGTTTTTCATGTATTTTGCTCAAATTTGTTCTGCATGCTGCTGCCAGGTAACCGATTCTTGGACAAGTTCAATAACGGCTGAAACAAATGCCTCATTTATTGCGATTTTTACATTATTGGAACTCATTCCAATAATGTTTTAATATGGTTTACAAAACGGTTTCTGGGCACTGTTTTTTTGTGGCCATTTTCTGTGTGTCCCGAATGACTAGCACTCACATCTTCTCAAAAACGACAACACCCATAGATCCAGTTTTCTGTCATCACACAGCCTATAGTAGGCCCACTAAACGTTGTTTCTGAATAAGCATAAATATCTGTATTTGCTGAGTTATTAGGATTCCCGTCGTCAATTTTACGACAGTTGGTGGTCTCCAATTATTGAGCTGTGGGTTGAGCCATCAGTTTATACCCTGTACATAGCCCATAGATTTTACTGAGAACATTGCCTACCTTGAGATCAAACTAGTCCAATTTAATCTTGAGAAATTGCCACAATGAGAGTCTGAAACTGGGGGAAGCTAGCAGATGTTCTACTTTCCAAACAAATATATTATGATATAGATGGAAGATTTTGCAATGATATATCTTGCCTTTGAAAATCTAACCTTTGGTCTTAATAGCATCTAGCGCCATAGCTACTATTGTGGTAAAAAAATTCCTAATGCTGTTGATCTACATCTTAGGCAAACCATTGGACGAGACGGCCTTCCCTGACCAATCACACACACTACATCTAGGTCACTTATATCTCCGGATATTTCAACACGGACGACAGCCTTGTGACATCGATACAGTGCAATGTCAATGAGGCTGAACTAGATCTCAGGCACATCATTGGTCGAGAAAGTCATCTCGACCAATCTCATGCACGATATCTGGGTCAGTCATATACTGAAAGACCATCCCCTTTCCGTGAGTGAGCTGATAAGTGCTATAAACTCGAAAGGCAGTGTCTGATTACTTATAATGTAAGCAGCTACTGTGTTTGTTAATTGTGGCTGTGTATGTCAGTGTATACACTGGCTCCACTGGCTAAAACCATGTTTGAATGGGATTTTCAATGTATATATTGGCTTTACAAGGTGCTTTACACCACTAATTGGCAGGGGACGTTAGCGGTGTCAGGGTGTCAGCTAGTTGTGATAAACATCCCACTGCAAATACCTAACTTTTTCAATTATGGTCATAGGGATATGTAATAAATATCACCAGAAAGCTTATTCAACACTAAAAATAATTATATAAATTACTACCAACTTACCAACTTTCTGTGTACAACGCCTTACCACCTTCAAAACTTTAACAGATTCGAGCATTAACAGATTCGAGCTAATTTTTATTATTATATTTGTGCAGTTAATTAGTGTCACTTTCAATCTGTTAACTACACACATGTAGTTTTAATTCATCCTCTCACAGGGCGATGTCTCCGTGTTCAATACAGAATGAAAAAAAAGGGACGGCCTATTTTCAGCCTGGACGTAGAAAAATATCGCCAGATTCCACCAAATTGCATGGTGGGAGGACCCCAGACGCCATCCTGAACCAACAATAAGTAAATTTGTACTCCCTTTTATCATTTCCTGGCTAAGTCCTTGGAGGGAGCCATGTGAACCATACCGTGTTGAAAAAAGGGGCCAACCTATAAAAGTACGGCCAATACTAAAATACCCACCCCCCAGGGCTCAACAAATTATTAAAATGGATACAGCCTTGAAATTGTGGGAGCCCAAATATGCACTACACTACTGGGGTAGCCGGTAGAATTATAAATAAAGTGTTGAGATATGCCTTGAAGATTTACTAAGCGGTAAACTTAATGCTTGGAAAACAGTACAGCACACATTCAACTATCAACAATTGTAAATACTGGGACATTTTTTATGCTCACCAATAAATACATCTACCCCCTGCTACATGTGCCATAAAATCAAAATTATTAGAACAGTCCACCAAAAAGGATAGCATGGCCAATAATAGATAGCATATCTGTAATAAACTGTCACTGAAGGCCCATCAGCTCAGTAGGCCTGTGAGTGCCTGCCTTTAAAACATACAGGTCGGCCTGCCTGAAGTAACCTTTCAAGCAGCAACATGCCTTCAGCCTTATTCTCCACTGGAGGACTTCTGACTATCATAACTGAACAGAACATTGTCCAGCAGCGAGCCAGCAGATTTATTTAATTGATTAATCATTTACATAATTAAAGTTCTCAAACTTATTAAACTTCTAAGTTAAATTTTACCTATTACCCCTGTTATTTTAAGCTGGGGGTAACAGTTTTCAGTAACTGAGGGTTTGTACATATATTAATATTACCAGGAAGTAACGCACTGTGTCGGGGTCATCGAAATTTGATTAATTGTTACACAATAACCGTCTCTTTGACTGCCAAGCCTGCCAGTCATTTTAATTTTATTAAGGTAAAATAATTTCATCATGTACTCCCTTCTTATATAATATCCACTACAGCCGCATAGCACCAACTCATATACCTGGCTTTTTCTCATTAATAAAATTACACTTTGACCAAAAATGTTGGGGATACAAATAAATCCTAGAAAATGTATTTTACTCACCGCAAGGAAATGTGGGGTAATTACTCTTTAGATAAAAAAGTTATCTGGAGCCCTGGACTTTATATGTAATGTACATGGCAAACTGTTGTAGATAGAGAGCTAGACTACATGTATTTCTGTCAAACAAAATTTGAGAGTTCAGGGAAGGATGAACACTGAAAAAGGGGGACGGGGGATTATGATTTTGTAATAATGTTGCTTGGGATGATGTTGCAATTTGTTGATACATGTATTACAATGTTGTGGTTATAATCCTCATTGCAGATTATTTTGTGAAAAACATGGATACAAGTCCTTGAATCAAGCTGACTTCAGCAAGCTCTTAAGAACAGAATTCCCGAAAGTGAAGTATCGAAGATTGGGGCACCGAGGACAATCAAAGTATCCTACCTATTGTGGTTAAATTAATGAGTAGTAAATTGTTCTGTTTTTGTAGACGAAGGATAAGAAATTTACTCTGCAATGTAGTTGATAATCTTTGAACATTTATTATAATGCATACAATTACAAGTTACCGAAATGCCAGCCCTTCCAGGTTTTCACATCCATCAGTATATATATCTACTGATTTCAACGTCCTCATTGTTGACACCACTGAAGGTTGCATTATGTGTAAGAATGTCTGTATTTACTGTTTATTTATGTCATTTTCCTAAATGACACCCAAGACAATGCTACAGTGGTTTAAATAAACCGCCTGATCTGCAACCTCCCGCAATTCCCACAGTGGATTTACCATTGCATGTGGCTTCTGAGGTAAGTGCAAGGAAAAGAGGTTCCCAATATATAATTTATGTGTTAAGCATTTTATCAACAATACTACATGTATGGAGTTTTGAGACAAATGTTTCAGGCTATAGGTCAGATCTAATTCTCCATATTGGGTCAAACTAGAAAAATGGTCAATTGAACGCCAATTGGTGTCTCACATCACAGTTCGGCTTTGAAATACAGCTTGACATACAGACCGGTAGCACAGTGTGTGTTGAAATGCACATATTGCTGAGACAAACACTGTTCTCAATGCCATCACAAGGGTCAAGGCCTTGTTAAGATAAGCTGGTGACCGTTGTCCAGCTTAATTAAGTAATAGGCTCGCCCAGCAGCACTGCTATTTTATATTTTATAGTACTACAGTTTATGAAAAATAGTAATTTATATATATATTTTCTAAAGATATATTTGTGTTAGTTATCATTTCATTTGATTGAACTATTGTTGTGTTTTTCTCAAAACAAACAATGTCACAGATCTGTGAATTGTAAGTCTATTGCAAAACATATTTGGGGGTATAATGGGATACATGTTGGTTGACCGCCCTCTCAAGCTGGTTTAATGGGTTATTGTTATGGATTGTATTATTTTTGTCCTGGACCAATTTATTACTGTGCACCCTAGGTAAAACTGTCTTTTTTGGCTCTCCTTTCCACTGAATTTCTGGTGGGATATCAGGAGTGAAAGGTTATATAGTTTCTTGGGGAAAAGTGTAAGTGTACATGTTCATCTTAACCCTTAAAGTGCTGAAATATTTTTGTATAAACCGTGGAGACCACAAGGATTTTGTCAATTTGAAATCATCATAAATGTCTTAGTTAGCTCTTTCTGATTCATTTCAATCCCTATGTTATAGGTCTACGGCCATTATAAATGTTTTTTGTGTATGGGGATCGAGACGTCAGAATCTGACATCTAAAGTCGGTCCCCGAGCTGTAAGGGTTAAACAGCAACTTCTTCTAGATTGAAGTAACTTTTTCACCAGTTTTATTTATGTTAGAAGTGTTTGTGATTGTTGTAGGTTTGTATCAGCAAGGACGATACTACTGAGGCTTCTTGGAAATTGGTGTGCGAATGGGCTGAGAAAATACTGAATCGTGGCTTCAGTTCTTCTAATGACCTGGCACAGCACCTAGTCAGTCAGCAATATGTAAACGGCAGATCCACTGCTGCTTTCACAATTCTTGGTTCTTCTACAGGGTTAATTTCATCATTGACTTCAAACAATTCTCAGATAGGTATTTACAAATAAGTGTGCTTTCTCTGAAAAATTTCACATAGTAGTTAACATTATGTACAGTAATAATCTAGAAGTACTTATTGTATTGGTCACACTTGGTGATTCTTCTTACGACACTTTTTATATTGAGGGCTTTGAGCCAGATTATAAGCACAGTGTCAGTAATAGTACCAGTTAAGATGGCAATGACAATGAAAAGCATGACAGTGTTTAGAACAATAAAAAGAAAACATGAATAATTTATGTGCAATATCTGCAATAAAAAATCAAAGACTTGAATTTAAGTATGATATTCATACAGTTAGGCCCATTTCTAACAGAAAAAGTTGTGCTTTCTAAATCGAGGCTTTTGTGCAAGATCGGCCAGAGCATCAGGATATAACAGTGTATTCAATCTCAGACGAAGAGGGTTAAATGACTTTGATGCACAATATCTTTTGAACCGTTTGAAGATTCATTACAGTAAAATACAAGTCAGGTTAGAAGATGGAGATCTATGCCACAGTAGCCTTGCTTCCTGGTTTTGGCAGGGCTTTATGGTCACCAGTTGGATTATAATCGGTTTTCAAAATGATGATTTGCACTTGATTGATTGCAGTACGCACTTCAACTTTGTATTTTTTTTTGGAGTGAGTGGGTGAAATAAAAAATAATATTGCAGTAACCACTCTTCAACTCGTTATCAGACTTTACAGTCACACACTTTAACCCTCACCCTTAAATGGCTGAAATATTTTTGTGTAAATTATGGGAGACCAAATCTTTTCTTTCATATTGCATACACATGTATACCTTTTGTGGTTTATGAACTTTGACCTACTTAAATGGCTGACTATCGGCCATAATAATCTTCAATATGCCTGATATCTGGTAAACCATGCCAGATAGATAACGATTACTATAAAACAAAATGTTCGGTTTAAGGGAGGGATATGACTTGAAAAAATTTCAACTCCTATTCAAGTTCAAAACAGGCCGACTATCAGCTATAATTTGCCAAACTTTCATATGCCTGATATCTTGCAAGCCGGGCCAAATATCTAGGCCATTACTATGAAACAAAATGTGCGGTTTTAGGGAGAGATATGGCCTAAACAATTTCAACTCTATGAAATTAAAAATGGCTGACTTTGGGCCATAATTAAACAGCCCTCGCCGAGGCGGGCTGCTTACTGTATTCCACACGGTCCTCCGCCGCAGTTATTTTGTTTTCAAAATAGCTACTAATCTATCAACTTCTGCTTCATCATATTTCACACAGCCATCACATACCACTGGGGAATTGTTTTGGTGACATTTTGATCCCCATATCATCAACCCTTTAATTACTACGGCCACTAACAAGAAATGCTCGTTAGCGCGTTTCAGGAAAAGGTTTTTATCAGATCTTCTTTTAATTTGGCAAATATGCACAGCTATGTCAGCCAATGACCTGATTAACTTTTGGGAGCAAAATATTTTAAAATGGCCATTTAGCGGTCATTTTGAATTTGCATAATTTTTTATATTTGAGTAACCCAAAAAAAAATGCAAAATAACTGGACCATGAATATAAAACAAAATGTAAGGTGTCACACAATGATGACCCAAGAAAATTTTGCACTAATAAAATCCAAAATGGTCGCCATTCTGCCTTTCAATTTTTTTTTTCTCATCAACTTCTGCTTCCTCATACTTCACATAGCCATCACATAGTGACATACCACCCCGGAATTGTTTGTGACATCTTAATTCACATATAATCAACCCTTCAATCACTAGGGCCACTAACAAAGAAATACTCGTTAGCGCCTTTTGGCAAAAAGTTTCCAGCAAATTTGCACATCAATGTCTGCCAATGACCTGATTGACTTTTGGGAGCAAACAATTTTAAAATGGCCTTTTAGTGGCCATTTTGAATTTGAGTAATTTTGTGATATTCACGTAACTTAAAAACAAAGCAGTATAGCTGGACCATGCATATAGAACAAAATGTAAGGACTCGCACAAGGATAACCCATGACAAATTTCGCAGAAATAAAATCCAAAATGGCCGACTGGCGGGTATTTTTAATTGTTTATTCTCATTCTCTCTGGAATTTTGCATGATAGCTAAAGCTGTAATACCAAATAAACCTTGAGAAAGTTTGCTGATCTATATCAAATTTACAATGGCCGACTGGCGATAACGGAAGGCTGCTTTCATGTTCGTTTCCGAACAACTCTTTCTAGTTAACTTAAAATGCCTGATATCTGTCAAACCGTGCCAGATAGTGCGACCATTACTATGGAACAAAATGTGTGATATGCCTTGAAAAATTTCAACTCGAATAAAATAAAAATGGCTGACTATCAGCCATTATTGACTTATCAGCCATTATTGACTTTAATATGCCTGTTATCTGGCTACCTAGGCCATCAAAATGTACAGTTTCGGGGAGGGATATGCCTTGAAAAATGTCAACTAGATCAGGTTTGAAATGGCCGACTTGCAACTATCATTGACTTTAATATCTGTAATATACATGGCAAATTGTGCTAGATAGGTAGACCATAACTGTAAAACAGATTGTGAGAGTTCAGGGAAGGATCTATCATGCGGGCCAAGCGGGTGATTATGATGACCAGCTGGCCTCTTGTTGTGGTTGCAGTGAAACCCCAAATACTTTAAATACCTGAGTCTATTCCGGCAGCTACTGCATTAAAATGCTGTCACTCCATTCATAAAACTCGTAGACATGTGTAGTTCATTCATAAATACGACCATAGGCTTCAGTTTCAGGGGTCCTTTCATATTAATGAATAGACTAGAGCTTCTTCTATAATTTTGACACAAAACAAGAAAACACGTCCTTTATTCTTAGATGAACCTTTACAATTTTGACTACACTACTAGTTACAGCACCAAATTTCTCATTTCCCACGAAGCTACGTGTATTTCACACAGTTTTACATGCTACTCTAGTCTCTACACTGGCTGTAGTATTTTGACAGTACAATAGTACACGGAAATGAACAGATTGTGCTGAGGTGTAGACTACTGTAGCCGCAAAATATTGGTGGATTTAAATTTTGGTGGTTTGTGGAATGAAAATAATAAGTGAGATTATAATGGGTGAATTTTGTAATGTTGTTTATTTCGTATGCAAGGCCTTAGCCCAAAGTACATAATAAAATAACACATTCTAACAGTCTAAAACATATAATACATATTTCGCCATTCGTGTCTCTTTTTCATGCCATATTTAACAAACAATGATATATTTATTAAAACTGAAATATTGTTGGATTTACTGTGGTACAAGTGAACATCGTTATAACACGATCGTTGGGGTCCAATAAGTCAAATCGTGCTATAAGTGAACCGTGTTATACAGGACAGAAATGATCATACAACGATCAAAAATTATCATAGTGGCCATATTTGCATATTTCTAAGACGTATTACAGCTATATTAATTGATTATTGATACGATTCTTTTATTTAAATACTGGTAATAAAAATAACTAACAAAACAAAAGGGGAACAGTTAGGCCTATTCATGCAGAATAAGACAAGCGTGTGTGTTTGTAGTAAACAGGTGCGTTATGACCACACTAGAACGTACACTGTCCCTCTCTATGTCGCCAGATCACCCCATCAGCACATTAAGCCAATGTTGGCTTGAGGTAGGGCCACCGTTTGTGGCGCTGGTCAAACATTAAACCAACATTGATTCAATGTGCCGGGAAGTTGATATTGTATAGGACGTTTGTCTCCGCCATGTGTGAATAAACAAGCAGGCGTGCTGTGAATGGCTCATTGAAGCAGGTTATAGTATTGGAGTGATCGGGGGATTAGTTATGTAATGTCATGTTCCGACGCGATGTTGTTCTGATGTTGGCACAACGTCTGTGATGCTGGTCCCATATTAGGTCAACACTGGTTCAATGCCTCGTGTTTAACAGTGTTTAAGGCGAAGACAGTATGAGCACGGCAAATGCAAGACATTACCGTAAGCACATGTTAGATTAGTGCTGGGCCGACGTCGAAGAGGTTGGGCCAGGTCACGAACCGGTATAGCTCGAACTTTTGGGATTTCCCAGACAGGTGTCTGTCTGGGAATTGTGTCATGTCTGGGACCCCGTGGATGCTAGTGGATAATATGGGTAATATATTTGAGCGATGTACAGTGTATCATTATCCGGAATCTCTATGCCTGGTTATTTTAAACCGCACATCTATAGGGCCTAAAAATTATATTTTAGTAGTTAAATTTCTGTTCAATAACCGGCAAAAAGACAGTAGCAGTCGGAACTACATCCCACTGATCATGCAATGTCGGGGCGATGCCACAAGGGCTACCTGTAATGTCATATATGCATTTGGTCTCTGGTAATTTCGCATGATCTGATAGACATGTACTGTTTTTTTTATCTGGCTTCATGTCATACTGATGCGCTATTTCGTGATATAATTACGGGGATATGCATGAATTATAATGCTATCTTACTTTATTACATTTATAGCACGTTTTTAGTTAAAAATAATTGTCTGTGCTATAATCTGCTTAAATTATAACATGACATTTACACAATTTTGGTTCTAGATAATCAGGACTACACGATAAATGGATGATCAAAAGACCACCTGTCAAAATTGACCCGAAACCATGCTGCTTGCGCAGACCCAGTGTTGGTTCAACATTGAGCCAATATTGAGTTTGCCGTCTCTGTTTGCTGGAGCACTGTTGTGTGAACGCCTCGACAAGCATGCGTGTTAGCGTTATCACATAATCAATAAGTCGGCAATAAGTCAGCTACGCATTCTTGCTCACTGTTTTATTACATCGTGTAGGCCTGTGTACAGCTGGATTTTACACGATTTTCTGGAAAGGAACCTAGAAAGCGGGTCTTAAATTTTGGGGTCCATGACCTTATCGTGTTTTAAACGATCTGTGTTGTAACGCTTCGTGCTATGACGATGTTTGCCTGTACATCTATACTATACTCACAGCGGTACACTCTTTTGGTGGAGGGAAACATTGGCGTTTTTTATCAAACCGCCAATATCAAACAGGTGCCAACATTACCCGGTAAACAGTACACTGGAGTTATAACGCGTATTATACACAGCATTGCATTATCTGCAGGACTATGCCTTAACTGAATATTAAGTTCGAAAATCTGCTAATTTGCATGTTCAAGATAACTTCCCCTGCCCCTTCTTATTGATCTACAGTTGTTAAATTTATCTGATCATCACACTTTCTTTTCTGAACATCGTCTGATGAATTACCCTGGTTAAGTTTGAAAATTGGCTAATTTGCCTACCAAAAATGATCGCCATGGCACTTCTAATATCAGGGTTTGGCATAAGCTGCTATTATCACCAGTGAGTGGTGACAATTGTTCAGATTTTTTGGGCATGTTACGATTCTGATCAGGGCTGGATATTTTGGTGGTCCACTGGAGCACTGGATATGCATGTTCTAGTAGCCCGACATAATTTTATATATAATTTTCATATTTACCATGCAAATTTGACATGTAGTATTATGTCGTGATCTATGCATAGTCCACCTGGAAAATAATCAAATATCCTGAATATGTTGTTAAGTGTGATATTTAAGCATCGCTGATGTTATTGGGATGCTTCCCTCATCTCTGAATTATGCATATACATTTAGTCATGGTAATAGTTTGCATCATGTAAATAACTAACATTAGAAAAATTGGTGAGAGTAGACATCTTAAAAAAAGATTTCACTTTAAATTAGGCCATCCTAAGAGATATGTTTGTTACCGATTTCCGACCGCATGGGTAAAAATAGCTGTAAAAGATACCGCATGGCCTTATGTGTAGTAAAAGAAAACATTTCCGCCCACAGCGCATGAACAAAGTTTTTATTACAGTCAAATACAACGTTTTTAATGCCGTCAAATTTCCTGATCACGCGTCTGTCTCTAGAATCTGGCTCACGTTGAGAAAATGGCCACCCATGCCAACGAAAACAAAGATTGTTTTTTCTGTTTCTCATTTTTTTGTTAAAAAACAACGTGTCTTGTTCGAAATAGAATTATTTGTGCGAAAATGATTTACTGTATATCAATACAAAAATTAAAAAAACTTTTGCCGCAATCCCGCATGGAATTTTTGGCAGTCTAAAATAAAACTTGCCTCATGGAATTTCTGACAGTCTAAAAGAAAACTTTTTCCGACCTACTGCATGGAAATTTTCACAGCATGAAATCGAGAACAAGGATATTTTTTTAGGATGGCATTATTGTAGTTACTAAACGGGGGGATGTGGGTGTGATTTCTCATTTTTTCTCAATAATTATGTTTTTTAAAACAAATATATCATATTTGTGACTGGTCTGAATCCAGTTTAAAAAAAAATTATTGGTATGAGGGGAGGAGGTGCATGGTTGTTTGTTCACTACTAGGGCAGTGTCACTCACAGACACTGCTCACATTTTTAAGCTTCCAGTCATATCTTGTACGTCTGAAAATGTTAACCATTTCCTTTTCTGTGGTTTGTCAATTCCCACCATATCTGCCTAGTGACTATTAATTACAAACTCAAGCAAAGATATCAGTGCCTAAAGCAATAGTCTCTCTCTTGCTCAGCTAAAAAGTTGATTCATTGGATGCTCTCAGGGCTTTTTTGCTGTAAACAGTCACATTTAGTTTTGTATATCAATCTATTATCAGTTTTGCTTCTGCTTTTTTGCAGTTAAAATGCCTGGACCTCTGGCCATATCAAGCACCTTATCTAATCGGCCTAGTGAAACACGTCAAAAGCTACAGAGGAAAATTCATGAAAATAAGAGAATTCAAGAACAAAAGAAACGTCTTGAACAGCTTAATGGTAGAAGCTGCCTTACTGTTGCAGATAGTATTAAAAAGACTGCAAGTGATGTGGATTCTACCAATGATGGAAAACTGAATGATCTCACTAAATCAAAAAATGATGCATCAGAAAAAAGAAAGCTACCGCAGAAACCACTGACACCACAGAAGCCCATTTTACCCAAAACATTGGCAGGTACATCTCAAGCCAGCATGACAGTGGGCTCTCAGGGAGTGACAAGTGTTACAGGAAACATGTCGCAAGTGCCTACAGGAGGAAAAACAGGGCAGCAGCAGTTTCTGTGGATTTCTCCCCCTAATCAGTCCGTTCTAATATTATCACCTGTATCAGGTTCAGTAATTCAACAGGGGCATACAGCATCAACAACTAAGTCTTCTATAATGGCCACTGCCTCTTCCTGCCCTTCCACAAACACAAATGACGTGCAGCAGTCATCACAATTAGTCCCACAGAAATCTTCAGCTGGAGTTTTCAACTCTAGTCATCAGGAAGGATTAAGTGGTCCCAATAATATTTCTACCTCGTTTTCTGCTGCAAATCTACATAGTTCAATGAGCAGCCAGCATTTGCAAATGACAAAACCAGCATGCAGTGTTACTGAATCTATCGTCAAGCCATCTACAACGCCTTTGAATAGTTCAGGAATAATGTCTGCAGACACTGTTGGTAAAGACAATATCCATATAGAAAACATTTCTATTTTGAATGAAAATATGGAAGTTAAAAAAATTGTCACTGGAAGAAAAAAATTGGTGACCAGTATTAGCTGTGACATAAATAATACTAGTGAAGAATCATTGATCAAATCCGTCCCGATTGTTTCAGCAAACTCTGTTGCATCAAATACACCTATACTTGCACAGCAGCTTTCTGGAAAAGATCATCTTTTTAATAACAAACTCCTCAAGAAAGATGCTGATCGTTTGACTGCTTTCTCACAATCAACACCGTTTTTTGCTGATTCTCTGAATAACAATGGTAAATCATTGATATCCAATAGTCCTGTTGTGAAGTTGTCTTCCACACCTGCACAGGCTATAGTCACATCGCCAAGGGTGCAACGTTCTCTCAACTCAACTTCCAAAACCAAAGGAAATAAAAATACAACACCCATGAAAAATAAGTTTTCTGCCAAGCGGGTAGCAGACCTGTTAAAAGAGAAAAGAGGTTATGGTCCTCAGGATGACACTTTCCCGTATGTAAATGATAGGAGACCTGTGTGTCAACTACTGAGAGAAAATCGTGAAAAGCAAGGGAGTCAGAGTGGCTCACCAACAGTTATGTATCAGACACTTTTACCAAATAGCAGTTCCCCTACAACAAGCACTACTCTAGTCGACACCTCACCTCAACAGGAAACTATTTGTGGATCTCCACCTTTTGTAGCACCATTGCTGTTGAGTTGCCAAAATAAACCAGACAAAGTGGAAAATACTTCTGAAAATGCTCCCTATGAGTCAACTGGTTCATTTGTCCGGGACACTATCAAAGATGATTCACTAAAATTCTCTGCGCTTGAGAAGAAAAATGCCCTTGCCAAATCACTCAGTCATGAAGATCGAGCAGAGGCAGTTTTGCGTGGATTGGCAAAAGATGGTTTAAAGCAAGTATTACAATCTTTGAATTTTCGAAGCAGCTCTCAAAAGCAGATCTCAAGTGCTAATAACAGTACAACTTTCACCAGTACAAAAGGTTTGACTGGGGATCCCTTACCTTTCAATACTAAAGTTGTGTCTGCTTTACCCGCAGTCATTTCAACGTCTTCTGCTTTGAGAGTGCCCACTGTGATACCACGAGCACAATCAGAACCATGGTTTGCAGATAAAAACACTTTTTCATCTAATACAAAAAAAAATTCTTTGACCAGAAGCTGTCATAGTAGCCAGCTGCTTGCAAAATTACAACAAGATTTACAATCCCCCTGTGAGAACAAAATGTTGTCCAATTTAGAAACAGAAAACATTTTAGATAGCTTATCCCATCTGGATGAAATATCTCCTTCAATATCTTTATTTTCACAGCAGGTAACCGCTTCAAATGTGGTCAGTTCACATAACGCAAGTACAGAAATAAACCAATCAGGTGTTAAATCTTATGTTCAAAATGCACCAAACACAAGCAAAAGTTCTATGTCTTATGATTCATTTTTCTCACCTCCAAAAGTTCAAAGAGACACAACAGCTGATGATTTGAACAATGATTATGCTCAGGGTATTGAACACAATTTGTACATGATGGCAAACACGGGAACAGAAGCCAGTTCTCATTTTCTAGGCAGTCATCCTGGAAGTGAAAATTCTTCAGCTCGAACTTCTCCTGTCAATGTTGGTTTTGATGCACATCATCAATTTATACACAGTGAAGAGACTAGTCCAACAAATATATTGAGTCCTCACTCTACATCAAGCCAACCCAGTGTTGCATCCACACCAATGTCAATTCTGTCACCTCAAGCCAATCCTCAAATGATTGGTAATGGAGAGGATGGAACCAGTCCATTTATCCCTATCCCAATGACTAGTGGGAGTCAGCTAAATTCAGAGGCATCCTATAAACCAATGGATACTTTAGCAAGTGCTACTTTACAACAACTTGCTGGTTGTGTCAACTCTGATGTACCAATGCCGTTATCATTTATACCAGAAATTGCCCACAACTACAATGCCAATGATTCTTCTGCTGCTTTATTTCCTACTCCACATGCGGCCACCAAGAGACATGAAAATGGTGTCAATGTTTTTGGTGGTAAACTTTGCAAAAGGGTGCGAAATGACAATCAAATTAAAGCAGGATCTTCTAAGCGTATGCGTCACCATTCTGCTCAGAGCTCACTCTCTATGCTCAGAAATAGTACAGGCATGGGCACTCAAGCTGTAAGACAACCTCAACTCCCATGTCCTAATCTGCAACAGCTGCTCTCTGCTCAACCAAACCAATATCTGAAACAACAAAGTCAGCAGCAGCATGTTGTGATGGAAAATACAAATACCAGCAACAGCCTGCTTTATTCTCAAGAGCCAATGTCACCTTTCTCACCTGAAATTAATGATATAATGAGCTGTGGTTCACATGGTTTTGGCTCTAGTCTAAGTAATGTTCTTCGCAGTCACTCTGTGCCAGTATCTCAAATGATGCGAAATAGTAATGATTCACAAGACCAAGATATATTCCCCACAGGTTTAGAACCAGGAGACATGCATCTTGACTCTCATAATGGAATAAGGCATTTACTACATGATAAGTTGCAGGATACTACTTTAGCACCTGCACGTGGTATTCACATTTCATGTGAATTTGGAGCTAGAAAGAATTTGACTCCTCTATTGCAAGAAAAACAGCCAGAAGATGAATTGCTGCGCCAGACAATCAGAGGTGACTGTATGATAAGTGGGGCCAGTGTGTCGCACCTGAGGAAAGTTGAAAGTTCTCGTTTGATGCACAAGTCAACAAACTATGCAGAAGAGGGTGTCTGTACACCTTCTGCTTCTCAAGCTACATCTAATGCTATGTCAAATGAATTGCCTATCGGCATTGATCAAACTTTGGCAGTGCGAGGGTCTGAAATTTTTCGCCAAGGCTCTGCAACTATATCCACTTCAACAATGCAAACATCTGACAATTTAGTTTCCATGCCACCATCTGAAAACCCAGATATTCCTCTTAATGAGAATTTTTTTCAGTCTGATTATGAAAATACTACCGAAGCTACACAGGAAATTACTTCTGCTTGGATGATGAACAATTCAGCTGAATATTGAATCTGATTTGACTAATTATTTAATGATTTTTGTCAGTTACCTGGTTACCATTTACATTTTCATTGTTTTAATGCTAATTATCTATAGCTTTAGTGTATATTTGACAATTTCTATATATTGAAAATGTAACAACTATTATAGTCCAAATATGGAAGTTTGTCAATTCAGATTAGTAATGTTAGATATATATTATATCACTATGTAGGACTTTTAATTTTTTATCGCACTTGCGTTGACCTGTTTTTTATGCAGAATTACTGGTCCTAGTATCTTTTTCTGTATTTGTCATCTATCTAAAAGACCAGCATTCACAGATTTTTTCCATATCTGAATAGTAGATTGACAACATGTGCTCTGTTGAATTGGTTCCAGTGAATGATACGAAAATGTGTTGCTTTAGAAGGCAGTAATCAATATTTTTCAATATACATTGACTGTTTTCATATGTTTACTGGTGTGATGTATTTTGCACTGCCATAACAATTGCTGCACAAAACAGTATGACAAGGCTCTGTCACAATTGACTTATCTTATCACCTCCAAAATTGTGTGTCCTATGTCTTTCTAGGTTTGCATTATGAAGTTTTTCAAAATTATTCTGGAGCTATCGGGGAGTAATACAAGTTATACAATTATTTGCTAATAATTCTACTGCCTTGAAAAACCTGCTCTTATTGCATTTTTAATTTGAAAATTATTAGATATCTCTGTAGTTACCCATGAGTATGTACATGGCCTGATTAGTTTTTCAGTTTTCCACTGATAATCAAAATGGCTGCCAGCTGGTGACTTAATTTTTTTTTTTTTTCAGATTTTACAATAGTGCTTTGTAACCTAGTATATATAGGTTTTCGGGGCTCTGCTAGTCTACTGGCTATGTCTGTTTTCATGTGCGACCGAAAACAAGGCTATGGTGGCCATCTTGATTTTATCAATTTTAATAAATCATTCCTTTTTTCAGTTAAATGTCTTGAAACCTGGTATATATGGGCTTTCAGAGTCTGCGAGTCTTTCAGCATTGTCCGTTTTCATGTGCAACCGAAAACGAGACTCTGGCAGCCATCTTGATTTTATCAATTTTATGAAATCATTATTCTTTTCAGTTAAATGCATTGAAACCCCGTATATATATATATTTTTCAGGGTCTCGAATCTATTTGCATTGTCCGTTTTATGTTTGACCAAAACTAGGCTATGACGGCCATTTTGATTTTATCAATTTTAATAAATCTTTCTTATTTTCAGTTGAATGCCTCGAAACCTATATAGGTTTTCGAGGTCTGTGAGTCTATTGGCATTGTCCGTTTTTCATGTGCGACCGAAAAAAACAAAACTGTACAGCCATTCTCAGTTAATATACCTTGACACCTCGTATATAGATATGCAGTATATATTAAATATATATACGTTTTTGTTGTTTTCAAGTATTGGCATAGCATATTGGCAGCAGTTGTGTCAAATTTGCGGTCATTTTGAGTCACTATCAGTCACATCAGCCGAGCAGAGTTTGAGTATTTGGACGTTATTTTTATATAGTCTGATCATATTTATATATTCATACATAGTACTCTCGTGGTTCAGGAGTCGTTTTTCCAGACAATCATAATAGTTATCAACTAAACTGCTAAGTCACTGCATAATGGACTCTGAATAGACACCACATCATCAAAAACGGCGATCAGATAGATATTACATTTGGGCTATTTATATCCTTGTTGTAGAATACAGACAAACTTTTTGTAAAAAAAGGCCATCCTGCGATCAAATATGTATATAACCAGAAATGCAGAACTTAACCAGTTTGCTGAGATGTGAAGTTTTTTGGCGTAAAGAGAGTGTTTTTACAAACAAATTGCATAATTTATTTTCAACTAGGTTTGATTGGTCAGTTTTCAAATGGGCGATAATTTTAATAAGAAAAAATGCTCCGAACACAAAATACTGAGCAAATTTTATAATAATTGTGATTTAACAATGATCGGATTGATTAACACTTAGCGTTAAGTATTGGTATTCGGGCAATAACACTTAACCACCATATCTACATTGTTTTCTAATTCAATAGTGGGAAAATATAAGTTTTGAAAAACTATAGGTTTTCGCAATATTTGGATCGCATCAGTGTTAACACCATGTAAGTGTAACTTAGTGTGTTTTCACTAAATCTAAATGAATATTTAGTGTATTATGTTATTGATCTCAATAAAATTACAATGGTAAAATAAAAAATGGCAGACTGCAGCACTATAGTAATCACTGGAAATCGACCTGCCTGAAATAGTATCTTTTGTATCCATTGTGTTGGCAAAATATTTTACATTTTGAAAACAATTTGTTATTTTTTAGTGAAATTAGTTAATTTGTGTTATTTGAGGTCAATATAAATTTTATGGAACATTTGTATCACCACTTCTTTTCAAGTGTCCATCCCATTCACAAGCCAAATGGTGTTGAATACAATTCCTGTCATGCATCTGCTTCAGCCAATCAGAGGCTAGTTATATGATGTTTCACATTATATTTGCGTAAATGAAAAAATTATATTGAAAATAAATAATGTGACCTTTTTACTGTAACAAAATAGCATCGGGCTGTGATTCAGAATGTTCATCGCATGAATTTGATATAACAGCGCTTTATATCTGAACAATTCAGTTGTCATTTAATTTAGGGGTAGAATACCATACCTTGTCACATAAGCAAAGTAGCCCTTGGTAATGTTTATGGAGATGTTTTAATCTTTGTATAACTAACATTTTGTTATGTTCGGTTATGATAGAATTTGCAATAATTTTTGCAATTATTTAAGATAAAATTAAGATAAATTTCACTGGAACTGATTAACCTGTGGTGTCAACCAAATCAAAATGACTTTTAAACCTTTGCAGAATGTGCATGGATGCCTATTTATTAGCAGAATTATTACAAACAAAATTTGTTAACACGGCCAATTATCAGTAGCCATGACATTATTTCGCGACAATACAACACCTATATAATTGTAGATTGCGAGGGATGTGTGCCTGATAATGAAATAAATAATTGGAATTATCACCAGATAGGCTCATTAAATAGTCCCTACCTAATTTTTTTACTACAAGAGCAATCAGAAACTGATGTATTGCAGATAATGATTCAAGATATGATTCATCATTGCATTGCTTTGATGTGGATGTTCTGGACTTTGATATCATAAATAGGTAGATGTACCTCGGATACCTATTGTCGGTTTAATCTGCTTGTAGGTTGTTACTGACAATTATCTATATCATTTTTAAATCAGTGGAATTGCACAATTTGATTTTTATTTCAATGTTATACATAATCTTTCTGTTATTCTCTTCAGTAGTTACTAAACAATGATTTTAAACATAGCTTTACTTGTGATAGTGATATCAAATATACAGTTGTGGATCCAGGATTTTTGACTTGCAGTTAACCCTTACCATGCACAAATATTTGTTATACACATTGAAATCACCATACATGTCTACTTAGTTAGCTCTTCCCGCTTAATTTGAAGACCTTTCCCAGCAAACACGATACATTGACCCAATGCTGGGTGAATGTTAGGCCGACGTCGGAGACGGCGGTCTAACACTCACCCGGCATTGGGTCATTGTATCGCGTTTGCTGGGATGGGTCTATGGCAGCTATAAATATTTCAGTGTGGGCACTGTCTTTATACATCACAATCTGACGCTCAGACATCAGATTCTGACTATACAGACGGTCTCCGCACTAAAAGGGTTTAATACCAAAACTGCCAGTCAGATTCCTCTTTGGGCTAGAGTGGTCCAGGGCAACTCTAAGAGCATATCTCTACCAAAATATGGTGGTTTTTCTATTTGTTTTGTTTTGGATACACTGAACAAGGGGTGGGGAGGGGGGTGAGAGCAGCCCCCCACCCCCTCTCTGGATCCGCCATTGATATACTAATTGATTGCCATTCTTGGAAAGAATATATACAACTATGTCAATAAATTGATACTGTAACTAGTTACTGTGAACACATAGAAGTTTATAACTAAAGTTGTATTTTGCTTTCCATTAACTAATACACATCACATATGTAATAATGTTTTTATTCTTTTGATAGAAAGAATCCCTTGTTCAATGCTGGCTGGTATGCTCCCCTGATAAAATTTATTTACAAAGTAGAAATACTAATAGACAAAAATATTCAGAGTTTGGTACTACTTGGGCCTATTGATCTTGCACCAATATTTACTTACCGGTATGTATCAGTCTAAATTAGTGATAATGTGTCTAGAAACTGCACTAAGAATTAGATGTTATTACAAGCACTAAAAATATTACATAGCAACAGTGTCCGTGTTCTAAGAGGATATTATAAGTTAGTTAAATGATCCAATTATCTGCTAAGTCACTGCAACCATGTACATGAATGATTAAGATGGACTTCGCTATCAGCTTAACTTTTAAGTCTCCATACACCATGCTTGCTTCTGAGAATCGTTGAAAAAATATTTTTCAAGTATCTAATAATACTTCACCAAGAAGCTGTGCACTAAATAATTGTCTCTTTAGAAGAACCGAATTGTTCCATGCACTAACACTATTATGTACATTGTTCTCGCAATTGTATTAAAAGAAAAGTATTTTAGATGCCATGACTTCACTTGAAACAGTTTTCAATCACCTCATCCGATTAATTTATATTTGAATGATTTTTAAAATCCGTGTGGTATAATTGGCATAAATTCAGTGACTATAGGCAAGTACATCTTTACAGCAATTTTTAAATGTTTTTTTTTTGTCAAGAAAATTAATGTTTTCTAAACAAATGTGCTGGTGCGTAGATGCCTAAAGTGGTATTTTTCGACTTCCAAAAAGTAAATCCGGATTTTTCCTTTGACTCATTTTCAAAACTATGTGGATCTGAATCATTAATAAAATACTCTGCCATATCATACCACACATTTTAATTAACAAGTTGAGGCAGTTCAAGTAGATTAACAGTCTACATAATATTACTCCCATATTGTGTGTCCGAGTAGTCAACCCAAATTAGGAACGACTATCATTAGAATTGTTAAGATATGTTGTGGTAGACGCTAGAAATATGTATAAGAACGAATTTCTCCTCTAACCATAAGAAGATTTATATAATTAATGAGAAATATTACAGAAAAAATATCCCGCCCAAAAATAGTTAGAGTTAATTTCTTTCCAGAACATTTTTCTAGATACTTTGATATAATCTCTTTATTCACTGTTTCAATATCTTATTCCTAAGCATGTGTATTTGATATCAGTTATGAAGCTTTAATATTCACTGACTGAATTATTAAAGCTGATAAATCAATAAATAAATCGATACATAATCATTAGACATGGCTATTTTCTCCTAGTCTGTATATGAATGGCCGGCCTTGCGAAGAAGTTCTGTAGTACCAAATCCTGCATCAGCACTTATAAGAGATAGCAATGCATGTTGATATAATTATGTTACACTCCATTGGGTTTATGGGTTTAAATAGCACCAAATTGGCTGTACTTCTTAAAGCATTTCCTAGTGGTCTGTGATACGTGACAAACATACCGTCCCCTTGGATATGAAAGGGTGTATCTGCCACTTTGTAAAGTGGCAGATACACCCTTTCATATCCAAGGGGACGATACTATGTGTAAATTGTTTTATATCCTGTGTATATTTTAATCCTTAGGGTGTTGAGTTGAATTAATATTTGTCATTTTCATTCAACTGTTGAATGACCATTAAATTGTTAGTGATGTAAAAGGACTGGTGTTCTGTCAGGATTTTGTAAATATAAAACCCTGTGTGGCTTAAAATCAGGAAGTGTATCAATAGGATATGCAAATGTGCCATTTTTACATGTTGTTAAATGCATGACCACCTTTAAACCAAAAATGAGCTAATATTTTTTCAGAGAACAAATTTTACGCTGATTTTGAAACATAATGCTTATTGTTTTTCTAAACGAACATTTGGTCATTGATGGGACAATTTTCGATTTTTTAACAGAATATTATTTAATTACATTACGTAAATGGACTGACATAACTGACAGACAATGTAAAGATATTATTTTGACCCATAGTTAGTATACCTGCTAAATGTTGGCTTCATGTTAATTGATCATCTTCATGCAGAATTTTTAAAAGTGTTATTCTCAAAAGCTGTTGATCAGAGAATTGATTATGCACTAATTATGCACTTATTTTAAAGCTGTATGTTTATCATGTTCTATTTCGGATTTGTGGGTTGTCCATAAAACATGTAAAAAAAATTTTTATTTAATTTGAATAATAGCATTAATATGTTGGTGTCTTGTGATTCGCACATACAAATGGCAATAGGGACTAGCTGACTATATGATTTGTTGATCATTTTTAGCAAGGTTCACCGTTGTATAATCCAGGGCAGAGTAGATGATGCTGCTCTGCGGTCTACCTGGGAAATCACAATCAAAATTTCATGGTAGATGATTCTGTTCCGGGCTACCCATGTGGACCACCCCAGAAAATAACAAATCATTTTCTCAATTAGATCTTGTCGCAATTAATACTTGTTAATCACAATAAACCTTATTATTGTTATTATTCATAGAAATGGATTTTTTTTTAATTTTATAGACAATCCTTGACATCATAATATACATGTAGTTATACAGCTTTACGGAAAAATATTCTTGGTAAAGACCTTAGGACCAAGTATGGTATTCTGCCCCCTACCTTAATGACTGTGATTAGCTGATCTCATCATGTGAGAAGCTGAGCTGCTCTTTCATTTGGCTGGGGTAGAATACTATAATTTATCTGACATTTCACACAGGGTGATTACGATAACAAAATCAAATGTTAATTTTTTTAAATTTTGACTTTGAAAGTTTGAAAGTAAATTTCAGAAAATAAAACTGTTAAAAAAAGTAATATTCTCTTTGTGTTTTGAACAGGCATAGCGTTTCGAACAGGTGTGCCGCCTGGCTATTAGTTCAGATGGTGGGAATAAAAAGACAGTAGACGTTACTAATACAGAGCTATTCAGTATGCAACATGTTATGTGATTAAATGCCAATGGTATAGACGTTTTAATTTAAACTTATGTTTATCCAATTAACAGCTGAACCCATTCAAGAAAGCCTCTCAGTACATAATTTCTTATGTAGACGGAATAAGTCCCAAAACACAAGACATCTCGGGCTCAGCCTTGGACTAAAGTTGAGCATTGACATGATATCTAGGTTCTGCCTAGATATTTAAAGGCTTTTTATTCATGTAAAACATGAAACATAATTAATATTTTGAATACTTAGGCATACAGTAATATTTTATTTTAAGCATGCTTTGATAAGTCATTCTGATTGTGTTGGAAAATCAGCTAATTTGCATATTAAACATGGCCGCCAGGGGCTAATTTGCATATTCAAGATCGACGTAAACACTCTCCAGTCACCAATATTCATCCGATCTTTGTGAATTTTTTTCTGAACGACATGATGGATTGTTCAAGTTGAGTTCGAAAATCAGCTAATTTGCATATTCAACATGGACGCCATGGGCTAATTTGCATATCCAAGATCGACGTCAACGCTCTCCAGTCGCCAATATTCATCTTATCCTTTCAAAATGTCTTCAGAACACCCTGTGACGGATTATTCTGGTTGAGATCGAAAATCAACTAATTTTCATATTCAACATGGCCGCCATGGGCTAATGTGCCTATCCAAGATAAACATAAACGCTCTCCAATATTCATCCGATCTGCGCGATTTTTTTTCTAAACACGCTCTGATGAATCAACCAATTTGCATATTAAACATGGCCGCCATGGTCTAATTTGCATATCCAAGGTCTGATGGATTGCCTTGGTTGATTTCGAAAATCAGCTAATTTGCATATCTAAGATGGCTGCCATGGCACTTCTGTTATATAGCCCCATCGTTACTGCAATAAACTTTTAATGGTGGAGACTTTCATGTTTGCTATGCAAATGTAAGATCTAGTTATTTCTGATTTAGTGCATCATCACTAAATTTATCTTGCTAAAAACCAAATTACTGCTCCATTTCATACTTTTACCGTTCATCTGTCCTGATGCGCATCATTTAGGCTATTTCTGATTAAGTAGGCCTAGTATGTGTATTTGTTGTGTTGTGGGCATTTTTATGACAATTAAACTCGTAGCATCGTGTTTTGGCAAGCAGCCAAAATCGGATATGTAGGTCACTTTATTGACTTGCAATAAAATGTCGTAGAAAGAATACCATTATATGGAGTAAGACTAAGTGAGACACAGATTAATTCTGATAAATGTGCAGCATTGGTGCATCCTGTAGTATTCATCGGTATTCGCTACACACAACCCTTAAATGCGATGACGCCTTTTCAACGTATTTGGTCACCCCTCTCCCAAAATTGTGAACATATTCATGTGGATCAAATATGATTAAGCAGCCCTCGCCAAGGCGGGCTGCTTTCTGTATTCCAAAAGGTGCACCTCCACCGCCGCAGTTATTTGTTTTCAAAATAGCTACTAATCTATCAACTTCTGCTTCCTTATACTTCACATAGCCATCACATACCACTGGGGAATTGTTTTGGTGACATTTTGATCCCCATATCACCAACCCTTTAGTTACTACGGCGACTAACGAAGAAAGGCTCGCTAGCGCGTTTCAGGAAAAAAATTCCATCAGATCTTTTAATTTGGCAAATATGCTCCGCTATGTCGGCCAAAATGGCCGTTTAGTGGCCATTTTGAATTTGAGTAATTTTGTGATATTTACGTAACTATGGACCATGGATATAAAACAAAATGTAAGGTCTTACACAAGGATAATCCATGACAAATTCGCACTAATAAATTCCAAAATGGCCGGCACTCGGCCCATTTTCAATGTTTTTTTCTCATTATTTCGGAAATCTTGCATGATAGCTGATCTATCAACTTTTGCTTCCTCATACATCACATAGCCACCACATCGTCGTTGTCCAGGTAATAATGCGTTTGTGGTGTTTCATGGTTTCGAGATAATTGAGAAAAACTTTATTTTGACACAGCTATCACAATAATTAAAATAATGGATCACTTGACTTGGAATGCTGTATTTCTAGTTGTATTAGTTTTTGTATTATTTTTTTTGCTTATTATTATATAACTTTGATAAAAACGCCTTCTGTCGAAAAAAGTGCCACATACGCACAGTATTTCTGGCTCGCTGAAAAACGTCGGTTTTTGGTGGAGGCCCTATTCTGATCAAAACAATTAAACATTACCATATGCAACAGTATAAGTAAATAATAAACGTTACAAAGAGCCTCAATGCGGTTACTAAATGTGTAACTTGATTTCCAAGTAGATGTAACATAATATGTGATCGCCTATAATTTGTTCAATGTTTTCCAAAAATTTCAATTTATTAATTGAAGAAGCATTATCAACCCTTTTCTCAGCAAAATAATTAAGAAACCTGTTCCGATATTAAAATAAAATATGGAGGCCTGAATGTGGGGAAAATGGGGTTCTATCGGCTTATTATCAGATTATACATAGGGCCTAATAGCCGCAGGCCAAATAAAATTTATGGTGGATAGAATTGTCGCTAATTATAAGTTGTAAATACATTTTTTTAAATAAATAACTAATGAAAAAATAATGCATGTCACCCAACTAGTCAGAAATGCATATCGATATTTTAATCAATATACTACTATTTGTCTATGTTAATATTGCGCCTCTTTTTGGAAGTAGTTGAAAATCATCTGTAGGGCCTACGTCCTAATTTATAACTCACATTTTCCGTTAGTTAGACAAACTGATTCGTAATTTTCAAAGAACGAATAATCCTTTTTTTTACCTGATACGGTTGTTGAAGACATTTTTACCCCCCCCCCCCCCCCGACGAAGTTTGGGCGGGGGTTATGGCGTCGCCTTGTCCGTCTGTCCGAATTTAGTTTCCGGAGCAGATCTCGGAAACCCATGCAGGGATTTCTTTGATTTTGCACACACACAACCCTGAGGGGTTGTAGATGTGCCTATTCGGGTTTATGAAATTTGACCTACTTAAATGGCCGACCATCGGCCATAATAAACTTTAATATGCCTGATATCCGGCCGCCTTCGTTTCCAGAGTAGATCTCGGGAACCCATGGGCGGATTTCTTTCATATTGCACAGACACATCCCTTATGGGGTGTATATGTGCCTTTTTGGGTTTATGGATTTTGACGTACTTTAATAGCCGACCATCGGCCTTAATTAACATTAACATGCCTGACATCTGGCAAACCGTGCCAGATAGCTATAGTAGTGTAGGTTTTATGATTTATTATGGTAGATATAGGTACCAACTAACACTCCTAAAAAGTCCCAAGCAAAATTCCTGTTCAATTTTGGGAAATTGACAAAAAATCTTTTTTAATATCGCAATCGCTAGCGATAATTGAATTTTTTAGTGTTTTTTTCTATTTTGCGAATGTTATGTATCATTGCTTATCTTGTTGAACATCAGGATTTGATTGCAGCTATCAGCTTGATTTTAAATACACAAAATGATTAATTTAAAGTCGATTTAGCGATTTTCAGAAACAAATAAATGATATTTTAAGTGATTTTAATTTTCAAAAGTATATGAGTAGGCCTTTCTATTCTTGTATTATTCTTGTTGACCTAGATATACTGTATTCTCTCGTTTCAATGGGTAGCTTATTTATTATTGCTAAAGTGATCGATTTAATGTAAAAAAAACTGATATTTGAAGTTTTGTTTTTTGTCGAAATATTATTCTATGCCTATACCAAATACCGAAGATCGAAGAAGTTTGTAAGCTTAGGTATAGAAAACTATGTTTATTGATGTTTTCATTTATTGTTTTATAGACTGACACAATTGTGTTAAGACGTGACACCAGCACGTGATAATTCATGATGCTTTTTTGTTGTGATGCTAACATGGTTAATGGCATTATATCATCAAACAAATTATTATAATATCGACATTTTATTTCATGTAAATATGTTTGAAAACATGTGTGACGCTATAATGTCAATATATGACAACATTATGTTCTAATATGAATCTACAGAAGTAGGCCTACAATATATCTATACACACAAGAGACTAATTAAGACAGACATTAAGGTTAGGCATGAAAATAAATGGTAATTATCCAATAAAAAAATCTTCAACTGTAATTTAAAACGGAATTCATTACTTCTCATGAACTACAGCAATCATCCAAGGGGAGCTGCAGCCTCCTCATATCTGGCCATAATATTCGGGCGGATTGCCAGTGGTGTATACTTGTTCCTCCGCTCAACAGAGGAGCCAATGCAGCACCCCCATCAGTGCTGGCGCTGGTGTAAGCCTTAAATAACCGACAATAGCGTGTTTGATGACATTAGGTCTCTCTCACGGGGAATGAATGGATCGAGTTACCCTTCCTATTGTTACTTTGGGGACTATCCAACCCAAGGATAGCGGAGCTGCTCAAAATGCCACGGAGTCTCAGCATTAAATTGAACAGCAAAACCCAGGTCTCCGGCCGTCTGGGCATGTCTGGGGGTAGATCCCCTAGACATGCCCAGAACCCCTTATCGGGCGAGCGGAGGAAAACGTTCTAAATAACCCACCATGCTCTTTCACCCCTACCCTCACATCATTATCTGTACATCATTCATCTCATCAATTGACTGCAACGTTTTTATCGTATTACAATGTCACTTAAAAGACCATTTGTGTCAAAAAGTGATGTAGAACGATGATTTACTACTACTACTACTACTTCTCATGAATTATGGTACTGGAAGCTGGAATATACGTGTTGCATCTCTCTTTGAAATTTTATAATTTATTTGAAGCTGACATTGAATCTGAAAAAAATAGTTGACATAACACCAGTACGCGTATATTGTTGGTGGATATGCATTCTAGGACTATTATCTGTGGATTTCTTCATTGGCCACTTGAAGCATGCATTCCACGTTGTTCTTGGGGAACAACACTAGTTAATATACACGATCTCAGCCACCGATTATGATATTTAATTTATAGCTAGTCGGTGAGGAGCTGGCAAAATAAAAAATGATAGATTATTTGTAGATTCAAATGTAAGATACACGTAGTGCAGAGTATACTCATATCTACGACGTGGTCTTAAGTAATCTCACATTGAAAAACTGTGCGCAGCCTAGAAAAATATATGGCTTTAATTCTGACAATATCGTAAAATTAAACAAAATGCCTGCAGATAGCACACATAATTTGGCGTTTACAAACATTGGAAGAAAAATCTAGTAGCATCTCTCAATTTACGTTCACCCCACTGATTTTTTTCTTCGACTTAAAATATGTACACAGTAGGCTCATACTTGACAGACAAACAAATAACAATATTGTGTGACGGAGTGGTCACTCCGTCACACAAGCTACCCGTAGGTCCCCCAGAATGCAATAGTGCCAGTGAGTAGGCCTAGGCCCTATTCCATAATAATACTAAATATGCATTTTATACCCAACGCCGCGTTAAGACAAAGTTCCCACATCATACATACTTGGGCAACATCTATGAGTTAATAATTCCACCAAAGCTAAAAGCTCTTAGACCTGGCTCTTAGCTGGGCTTGGGTTTGCAAACAAACTTACTGTACTACTCCGGGGTCTTCAAACGGGCTGACCCCATGCTTGTATCGACAGGATCAGGCTTACCCTCAAACATTGTGCAACACTCCACTGTTGGTTCAATGTTGAGCCAGCATCGCAGACATTGGACTAACTTTAAAAAAAGCATTGGGTGAGTGTCTCGTTGGAGTTGTATCCATAGTCTTGTAATCAGGTTATATAGCTACTCGAGCTGAATGCAATCAACCTGTATGCCTACTGTTTACTGAAGGGCTATATACTCGAGACCTACACATGCATATTGTTTTTTCTAAAATACAATCACCCACTGCCTTACTTACATCTCAACTATCTGATCATTTTCCATATTGCGGCGGGGCATATTGGGGCGGGGGCACTAGGGCAGTGGTTAGCACTGCTGCCTTTCACGCTAGAATTCGGGGTTTGGTTCCCGGTCTCGGCGGTTTGAAAGAAACAAAAATGTTTCTTCCCCATCCACGTGTAAAACGCAGTATTGTAGGGAGCCTCCGTGACTGAGAGGTAGCGTGCTCGGCCTCAGACCGCCAGGGCTCGAATTTCGAATCCTGTGTTTGGAGGACAGTGTCATCTCACCATCCTCAGGAGGTTCTCCTGGCCCAGTTCAGCCTATATGTGCACAAAGGTGGCCCAAAGCCCGATTCATTTCATTTTTTTCCATATTGCATATGCCTTGATTTCAAAAGTAAAAACACTTTCCACCGAAATACACACACGTACGTTAATAAAATGACACAAAACAATCTAGAAAGTTTTAAGAAATATGTTGCCTCATCTAATGTTTTTAACAAACAAGACACGTCTCTATATCTAGCCTAACTGGTGAATGCGCAGCACAAAAATTATAAAAATTTGCAGTTCTAGTCTATGTACATGTTTACATCATATGGTCATATTAAGAACCCGAAATAAAATCACCGATTTTTTGATGATTTTAGCGTGGGCCAGTCCCTTACAGAACATTAGACTTGCAAAACGAAATTATTATTACAGCTGTGACCAATGCTGGGCCACCGTCTCGACGCTGTCTCAACACTAGGCCAACACCAGGTCCATGTCATAAGTACGATTACACATGATCCTAGTATTGTAAACCTTCATGTTGAATGAAAATGTTAGACGAGAGTCTCAGTCTCAGTTTTTTTTAACTTGCTATAATTTATTCTTTTTTTTTAATGAGATAATAATATTATGTGATATAATTATTATGATTAGTGTGGCAAAACTGACATTCATGGACGTTGGTACGATCGGAGTCCAACATGTTTGAGATCTCTTTTCTATAGGCCTATACATTAATTGTCATTGCACTCAAAAGTACACGCCATTCCAGGACTTCCCATTCGGCTACTATTGAGCATTTCACATGCAGTGCTCGTATCACATAACTTAGGCCTAGGAGAGACTGGGGCACCTTGAGACATGGGGTACCGTGAGACAGGCCTGTTTGACACAGAAATTATTTTGCGATTTGTGCACCATCTGGTCAATGGTACCAAAACAAACCAATTCCCTTTTCCCAACCTATTGCTAATGGCTGTTGGACATCCTTGGCATCTATGTAAGCTTTGGTCCATTTTTTTACATGAAAAGTTTTTTTTTTGGAATGATCAATATTTGGTTCTATAGATCACGTAATACTTTATTTCCCTATGCTTTTGGTGATATTTTACACCTGTGCTATCCCCTAATAACCTGTATAATGGCTTGCTTCAAATACACCCCACAAACAAACAATGGTATCAGATGTGAGGTCAGTCAGGATGGGACACCTTGAGACGCTGTCTCAATGTGCCCCAAAACTGTCTCAAGGTACCCCAAGTCTGTCTCAAGGTGCCCCGAAAGTGTCTCAAGGTGCCCCCACTTTTTCAGGCACTGTAACATCTAGCATTAGCCAACAGCAGGCTTTAGCTATAGGTATATTTAGTATTCAAATCTTGATTTTAGGTAGTTCCATGTTGTCTTCAGGTACCGTACCTAATGTGGTGTTTCAAGGTACCCCAGGTGGTGTCTCAAGGTGCCCGAGCATGGGGTACATTGAGACATTTTTTTTGAAAATATGTTAAAAAATGAAAGGCTAAACATTTCCGAAAATGTTCATCTCTTGCTCAAATATACCCCACTGGATGCTGTATCCATATGTGTCGTCAAAATGTTTTATTTCGAAAATTAAATATATGTTTTGGGGGTTTGAATTTTACCATCTCAAGGTGCCCCAGTCTCTCTATACTATGCTCATATAGGTTTATATATTACCTCCATCTTAGGGCCTACTCTATAACATAATCTGGAGAAAAACGAGTCTATAGGGGAGAGTCGGGTTAGTTGAGCCACAGGTCTAGTTCATCCACCTCTCACATTTCTACACATGGGATTTTAAAAAAGTTTCAACACCACCTGGTGATTACCGGTGATATTACTTACATGGCCACGTTGTGAGCACAGATCATTTTGCAGGTGGAGAGTTTTGTGGTTCAAAAATGTTTTTTTTCGCTGTATTCAGTAGAATTCAGATATTATAATGTTTCCATTAATGTTACAGAAGCAATAGGGATTCTGTACATTCTTGCTTAGGGTTAGGCAGTCAAATACATAACGATAGCCTATGTCAATGTAACACTCAACTTGGATCATTGAAATGTCACAAAATTTTACAATAATGGCTGTTGTGGGGTAAGTTGAGCCAAATAAGATGGGGTAAAACCGGCTCAATTAACCCCATTCATGGTTCATCTTACCCCAATAGGTAAATATATTATTACAAAATCTAGATCAACTAACCCCACTCGACATGGCTCATCATACCCCAGTGGGAATATATTATATTATTATAGAATGTGATATACTGTAACAAATGACATTATATAATAGGTAAATATAATAAAAACACATAATAATAGTAGGCCTATATATCTTCTTAATAAATACAACAAAACAATGATCCATGCATCAATACAGGCTATAATGCCGATTATATTACTTGGGACTTGAAAAACAAATTTGACCCTTATGTGATGTAGGCTACAGAAGTGTTTATTTTTTTTTATTTTTGCATTTTCTGGACATACAAAAAATAACATGTTGGCATGTACATTTGTCAATTGTGATTTTTTACCATACGTGATCAACCTATCCCCTTGCTTGGCACAACTTACCCCATACAGCGGGTTAATTGATCCACTTTCACCACTCTCAGTTGTGTATCCATAACTTTTTTTTAAATTGTTCTTTTCATCTTTCATTGATGTTGGATATATATGTAATATAGCCTTGTTTAAAAACTATCCCAACCATTCTGAGATCAACTGGGAAAACACCAGAGGCCACCAGACAAAATATTGTATAAAATGGCTCAACTAACCCGACTCTCCCCTATAGACGCGATTTGCACACTCATATCCATCAGATACTAGAGTAGGCCTATGCACATACAAACAAACAAACAAACAAACAAACACATTGCAATAGCCAACATCTCTCTCTCTCTCTTAAAAAGACAAAAAAAACCACAAAAATGGTACAATAGCTAGGCCTAAATTCCCGAATAGTACCAATGTTAGAATCCCCATGGTATATACTATGGTGCATGGCAAACCTATTGTTGCGAAATAGACCGAAATAACCCTTTTTGCCAAATTCTAACGTATAGCCTACAAAGGGTCCCCGCGCTGAAAGGGTTAAGATATTTAGATAGGGGCCTAGTTTTTTGCACTACGGTAAAAATGTCATGTAGCATATGCCTGCATGTCATATATGTCTTTCTCTCGCTCGGGTTGTAACAGGGGTAGGCAGGCGAAATGAGCCCTGTCGCCACAAATGGCTATTTTTAGGTGCTTTGAATGGTTATTTTTTAATATTTACATTACAGATATTTTGCTTCTGTCGCCACATGTGGCGATGTGGCGACCACTTGCCCACCTCTGTGTAAACTGCTCTAAAATTAGAGAACACTGATACAATGTAGGCCTATGTTGCAGAAATCAGTGAACTCAACTATGTATAATATAGTTCACTGGCAGAAATAGCTACACTTGTTAGCAGAGGTGACATCTGGTGACCACTTGCAAAAGTTACGATTTAGCCACGTCATCCACACGTCATTTTGGGGATCTCCTTCGGGTGTGTGGGGAAGCCGGAGATTCCCATGTAGCTGTCAGAAGTCATGAACAGATCTGGGATTGGGAAGGAAATCTCCTTGTAATAATGTAAGTATTGTGGGACTAACATTACTTAGTGAAGTCACAATTTGGTATAATAGGGCTATATGTATATATCATTATATGTATATGTGAACCTAACATTAACATATTAATACACATGATTGATATGACATATATGCTATTGAAACTTGAGACTGGTGAGTAGGCCCTATACGTAGGTCCAATTCTATAGATCTATTCGGCATTTGGTGTTGCGATAGCCTAGTAGGCTACCGGTAGGCCTATCTATGGCCTACAATGGCAGTGCAATATTTAGCATTCTGCTTTTACTATAGGCCTCTATAGGCTACTATCAGTCTACTGTACTTGTGATAACATTCAAAAATAAACATTGAATGAATAGAGGGCCTATATATATATTAATATAATATAATTATATATTATAGAGCCGGTTCGGGTATTTCCGAACACCTAAGCCTCTGGCTCTGCACTTGATTTCTGGTGTCCCCATTTGTCTATCAGCTCCCCACGTGACATCAGTTGATGAATGAAACTATGATTGATGACGTAATGAACCACGTGCACGACCATTCATGAATCTGAAAGTTGTACAGGAAGTTGTAGTAACCAAGGTAGCGGCGGGTATACTCGAACTAGTGGGGGTAATGTCGAACACCAAGTAGGCTATAATCGAACACCCACCAATTTTTTAATCTAAAGAGAAAAGAACCAGTTTAGAAGCAGGAACATGCGCAGTATAGGCCTACTCAAATATAATACAAATAGAATCAATGCCATTGTAATTCGTCCATAAAAAAAATATGAAACAAAAATATATTTGGAAATGCCACTGTTCGAGATTACCCGAATCTGTTGAAATCTGAGATTTTTTTTTCATTGTTCCCTTCGTATTTTTTTCAAACCCACATAGTAACGTCACAACCATTTGCAGGCCTACAAATCGCTCCATTGCGGTACTTCCTTTTGCAATGACGCATTCGCTGTGAAACTGTGGTGTATAGGCCTAGTGTTCGTAATTAGACAAAACCAAAATAATTGATGGGTCTATTTCCGAACAGGTCCCAAGTGATGAGGCTATCATGACCAAAAATTGTTTTTGATGTTTTTATATCTACGAGGTGCATTGCAAGGTACATTTGCGCATATACCTTCCGTGTAATTACCTTAATTTTTAAAGACTTGTCTACTTTGCAACATTTTGAAAGTGACTTTTCAAAATAGCAAAATTAATGGATATGAAATTGATCCATAATAACGGTGCCTGGCAGAACAGTCACGCACAACGGGCAGCTCTGCCTGACACAATTTATTAATGTCTAGCCAGCAACGCTATTAGCAATGTTCGGAAATACCCCCCGTTCGGAAATACCCGAACCCGCTCTAATATAATACATAGGCCTATTATACATAATATATATAATATAATATAATAATAGGCCTACATGTATATCAATCAGTGGCGGATCCAAAGGGGGTGGGAGTCAGGGTCAGGGGAACTCCCCCCCCCCCTCTAAAACTAAATTGTCATAACATTGATCAAAATTGCTGAAATAGGCCTATCGGTATGCTAGGCTCTATTTCGGCCTACCACTCACACTTTACTAGAGTAACCGGTAGGCCTAACAGTAGGCCCTACAAATAGTGTCTCAAACCTCCGTTTATCCAGTTATCAGGTGTTTATCATGTTTCAAAAGGTGTGGGGGGGGAGGTCAGGGAGAACCTGGAGCCCTTTCAAAAAGTAAAACTTGTAAAATCATAACATTGATCAAAATTGCCAAAATATCTGTAGGCCTATAAATTTACCACCCCGGTTTTAGGCTTTATCACTCACAATTAATTATACCTACCTGGGTGGTGTATCAAACCTGCGTTTATCAGGTGTTTAGCCCTATTATTTGTCAGCCTTTTGAATCCGCCCCAGCTAATCTGTAGGCCTATTCATCCTAAAGCTACGGCCCCACCAAACGCCGCGCCTCGCCGCACCGCGCGCTAAAAAAAGATAAACATTACTGTTTATCATAGCAGGGGCTAGGCCTACACTACAAGCCGCGCCGCGAAATAAAAGCTGGGGAAAGTTTATTTTTCACGGCGCCGCGTTTTTTAACGCGCACGTAGCCTAAAGGTGCGGCCCCACCGGACGCCGCGCCGCGTGTTAAAAAACGCGGCGCCGTGAAAGATAAACTTCCCCCAGCTTTCATTTCGCTGCTCGGGCCAGCGTCGTAGACGGTGGGCTAGCTAACAGTAGGCTTCAGCCAACGTCCTATGTTTGCTGGGTGGTCTAGTAATTTAGCCTATAGCTAGTATTTCAAATTAAGGCTTAGACCGTAATACAAATAGACCTAACGTTACACTCTGTTCTGCAAACCTAAAATTCAGTAGACTTATCTGAAAGTAAACAGATAGACAACTGCTTTTCACCGAAACACTCATATGAGGGTCTCATGAATGTATAAGTTCTAACGTTATATTTCAGCGCACCAGCCTGCAGGAATGGATATCCAGCAGAATGCCAATGATGACAGTAGCAATGATAATATGCCTACGTTGAAATTATTGGTGCTGGGTGATAGTAACGTTGGCAAGACGTGCATGATTCACAGATATTGCGACAGAGCATTTTACTCAACATATATTTCTACAATAGGTATGTCCCCCCTGCACTTGTGTCTATTCATAAGATCCTACTGTCATTAATATTTAAAAAGTCAGACATAGGTTAACTGTAGGCCTATGGCCTAGGCCTAAGCTATACGTAGAAGTCACAAATAGCATGTGTCGTTTTTCTTCAACGAACCAGAATATTATTCCCTTTGCGGTGAACCCTACTCACATGGACATTGACCATGCTGCGTATGCGGGTGGGCCCACATAGTCTTAACCTGTGTCCGGACCTGTGTCGATAGTTTTTGTCTAATTTCTCAGTCAATTTTCCACCGATTTTTGTATTTTTTTGCAAATAGGCCCACTATTGTCTAGTCCCACGGCAACTAAATTACGCTGAAAATATCATGAAAAAATACTAATTTGAAAGTTAACCGTTTGACATTAGGCCTGTAGACTATGGCCTGCGTACAATAGTAGGCCCCTAATTGCTAATTATCACTCCCCTTTATAAACCCACTAATTTCATTCAGTTTTTATCTGGAAATTTGATCAGGCGTACATGGTCTAACTTTTGAAATCATCACCAAAAATATTTAACAATTTTTTCATGTTTGCTGCATGCGTGTGCTCCGACTATCGTGACGACCCACCTAGCTTTTTAAAGACAACTGGGTGGTCGGGAACTGCTGAAAAACCCTTCAACCGCCGATCTCGATTACAATCTGATTTTTTTCATTAGCACATGAAGTAACAGGGCCTACCACTTTTTAAACATGTTAAAGATAAAATGTGACATAAATCAGCAAGATTTCAAAATTGCTTAGGCCCTACCTCCATTTTGTTAAACCTGGATAATTTTCACTCCCTTTAAGTTGTGAATCGCGTCACTTATATATTCAGACGGACCAGACTATTTGTTATATGAATGTTTATTGTTTACAGGTATTGACTGTAAGCAGAAAGTGGTTACGATAGATGACGCCAGGATTAAACTTCGAATCTGGTATTTGACTTAAACTTTCTAAAAACTGTGTCTATAGTTCATGTAGACTGGTTATGTTATAGCAGTTTAATCGCATTGCCTAATTCGTCATAAACAGAAAAATGGATCACAAGTTATGACAGCTTACAATTTTTACTGGCTAAAACTACGGCGGGTTTTGTACATTTTAAAAGAATGAAGTTGTTGTCTCCAAGATAAAAACGAGAACCTCTGATGCCTCCAATCTGAATCCATTCAAATTATATAAGCTACGTAAAATTGGATTGGAAATACCGGTGTGTAACTCAATACCTATAATCTGGGTTTATAAGCCTATCATTATTCTCTCAAATCTACTCTGTTTTAAATAATCCTTAGGAGTGTGCTAATATCCTTTATTCATCCATTCTCATTGATTCTGGCACCAACTATTCAGATTTTAAAAATATATTTACATTACTAAAGGCTTACATAACACATCGTCTATACACGTCGTCTCCTGGTCTAATCTGGTCGAAAGTGCGGATTTTGTTTTTATTTGGAGTTTTACTCAAAAGATTGCGCCTCGAATCCACAACACTTGTGACGTGTATTTATGACACCATTGATTTAAAATATTATCCGCTTGTACAACGTTATCAGGTTATAGATGCACCGATATAATGAATACCCAAATACCGTAGTTTCAGTGGGTTAATTACTTCCTTTGGATATAGGCTTAGTGCTGGGGAAACCTTTTGACAGCTGTTTATTTAGTCGAAGTCGAAGCCAGAAACAGAGTTATAATTTTGTTCTTTTTAATATTTTTTAAAGATATTGAATTGGCATTTTGACAGAAATGGACGCTTTTCATGAATTTTGTGAAACGCAGTGACGTCACCAAAAATCGTTTTGAATGGGAACTCGGTGAAAATAATGTTATAGAAGACCCCCTCCCCCATACTTCATTGTATTAGCTAGCTCGGTGACAACAAAGGGGGTCAAGTCCATTGAGTTTCACAGAATACATGCCTTTATATGAAGCTGAGCCCCTACCTGATTTAGATAATTACTAGTATGTGGAAAAAATAGTCTGCCTGAATATAATGTTGGTTCATCTGGTTTGTCCACCTGTCCTATAGCTCCTTGCCCAGCTAATGTATGCTTTCAATCGTTGTTCCAGGGACACGGCTGGGCAGGAGAGGTTTCGCACTCTCACTACAGCATACTACAGAGGTGCACAGGTCAGAGATTTATATTTTCAGCTTAATCAATATTAATTTAATAGCAATATAATAATAAAATAATATAAATTGATATCTCATGATATCTGATTAGATGGTGAATCTGAATAATCATTCAACATGTGAGAATGATTTCTGAACACAATTTATACAAGAGGTTCGAAAATTACAGGCACTTTTCCATTGCTTGTTTTTGGCCTGTGTCATGTAACCCGCAAAATAGCATATACGGTTTTACATTTACACACGATATAAATAAGGATTTAGCCCAAGATGTATTCATGAAGAGCTGGTACATGTTTATGGGGATGATGCTGCTTCCGTAAGAACATTTTTAAGATGGAATCAACACAGTGGTAAGGAGACCGCCAAAGACTATCCTCGTACGTGGAAGGCCTCGTACATCCTTGGTCGCGAGTTTGGTGCAGCTGGCGCAAGCATTGATAGTGGAGGACACATTTACCATAACTCTCAGATTTTTGTCTGTGAAGTGAGTTATGGGAGTTCATATTCCACTGTGCATCAACATTTGAGGAGATCTAAGTATGCAAGATGGGTACTCCACCAACTGACAGAGGAGCAGAAGCAACAATATGTAGGTCAAGGCTTGCATCGTTTTAACCCAACAGCCCAAGAGGTTTCAGATGTAGTCACAGGACTGGTGATGAATGTTGGATTTCCTTCTTCACCATGAAAGACAGACGATACAACATGGTGTGGATGACGGAGGATGAACCTCGCTCTAAAATTTTAAAGACTGGTTTCGTTCTAGGAAGCGTATGTTCTCCATATTTTTCAACACACAGAGACCTGTTGCATTGGATTTAATGCTTCAGAAAGCCACATACTAGTAACTACGTACCATCACCGTTTTACCAAAGGTATTTGAGCACGTTAAAGAAACCACACGCCCCCCTACGTCACTCTTCTGCATCATGATAACGCAGCTCCTCACAAAGCTCTCATCTGACACAGAACCACCTGGAGGAGGAAAACATACACTTGATTGGACATCCAACCTGGCTCAATTTCCCAAAATAAAATCCAAGCTCACTGCGAGGCCTTTTTCAAGGATACAGGATTTGGCTAAATTTGTTCATTCAGAGCTCAGGGGGATACCTGCCTCAGAATACTGTGAGTGCTTCCAAAAGTGGCGCATGAGAATGCAACGTTGCATAGAGATCGATAGAAACTATTCAGAAGGGATGTGACTATAATTCCATGTATCATAAATGATACATTGACTTAATGTTAAATTAACGTTGGCCCAACGTCTAAGAAAAACTGGTTTCTGGTGTCATGGTACTGCCACCAAGAAGTGTTATGTAGAACGAGTGGTCGGTACAGTGTCAAAGGCAATGGCTCAACGTTGAAACAATGCTCATCTTGTGAACATGTAATTGTAGTGTTTTATTTGCTAATTAGCCACTCACTAATCCCTTGAACGCTAAGTACATTGAGCCAGTGTTAGGTGATGTGATGAGAGCGACATCTGCATGTGTAGAAACGAATGGCGTTCACGCAGTTAGCGAGACGGACTGTGACAGAACAACGGGACTCTTACCCAATGTCTGTATCAGAGAAATATGACCCCTGTTAGTGCATGTCGCTATGTAGCATATTAAAATTCTGTGTCATGTTCATGTTGATTTTGACTGATGATGATTTCTTACATCTATATATCCCAACTGAACAAATAAAAACTGTTTCCATTTTTTTCCTTTGCCCAATAATGATTAATGATTAAACTGATAAGAACAAATCAGTTTTCCGCTATATTATCACTAATAATGAGCATAAAAACACAAAATCAATGTCATTTGTTGTATCCAGTCCATCAGAACGGCCAGAATATCATATATCGATGACAAAAATATAGATAATACTAAATTATGGACTAAATTGTATTTAACTACCTATAAACTCGTGCATACAATATGTAAGTTACATTCTACCAGGAATAATAATCCCTGCAGGAGTGTCTCCCAGCAATGAAATGAGATGTTAACAGTAAAAAAATAGGGACGAACCGTATATTTTACCGCTTATATGGGGATAACCCCAAACCTGTCTTAAATGAGGGGGTAGGGTTACACAAACGTCTGTCTTCGCTCGGCATTTGAGTCTATATTTTTTCCGCTTGTTTTTGCATAATTTGTGTGTGTGCTGAACTCGAATCTGTCGGATAACATTCTATATTTGGTGTCCTTCGCCTTTAAATAAGCAAAGAAAAAAATGGCCGTCAAACACCATCTTTTTTATTTTTTTGTTAAACATTATTGCACGATTTCTGGTTTCTGCATGATTTGGAGTTGATAAATTTATGTCTCATGTTTTTCGATCAAAATGACCTATATTTGACCTTCAAATGTAAAATGGTTACCGTCAACACACAAATGAAAGCGATTTTTATGCATGTGAACTATAATTTCATAAACGACATGTGTTTAATGGAAATCTACAAAAAAGACTACGCGATACGGCAGATTAGGTTATAAGTCATTCGAAACTGTGTTTAAGCACAGTGTATGCTAACATGCTTTCATGTGTTCAGTATTTAGAATGACGTCATTATTTTAATAAAAAATATGTTAAAAGACGTCCATCTTGAACTTTACGATATAGGTCAGACAATGAATAATAAACATCAGAAATGTTTGTTTCGGCCCCCAAGCCATACAAAATCAATAAATTGAGCAATTCCGAGCCACAAATAAAAAAGAGGTTTAATTTACATTTTGATAGCCATTTTGTTTCTTGCTCATATGGAGATGAATTTCGCGGCCATTTTGGATTTTTTCTTTAAAATGTACTCCTCAGTAACGCTTATTCCTAATCCCTAAAGGAATCTGAAATACGTCATATTTTCGTCAACATGTTTAGCAGTATACTTATAGTAACACTAAATACATAAAAAAAACTGCGGATATCTTGGATTTAAAGGTCAAATAAAGATAATTTCTTCCCAAAGACACCAGAAAAAATGTAGCAATTACAAATCTCGCAGAAACCATAAATTGTGTCTTTATGTACGACTTACTTTAGAAAAATGGGTTTTTCTTATCATTTTGGTGGCCATTTTGTGTTTGGCTTATTTGAAGGTGAAGGTCACCAAATATAGAATATTATCCGACAGATTCGAATTCAGCACACACCAATTATGCAAAAACAAGTGGATAAAAAAGTATTCACCAAAATCTCGAGAAATGTTCCATGTTTTAGATTTCAGCCCAGGCTAAATAGACATATTTTCATGAAAGGCTGCAATATTCTTTAATTAAAAAATATGTATGACATAATAAATATAAATAACACTCATTTTTAAGCATACACATATCTGGATTCAGAAAACATATGCCAGATATGGATATGTTCAATAACTACGATTTATTATGTCGTTTCCTTTGACCATGTTGACTATAGTTTGTTTTGTTGATTTTGATAATTGTATAATTAAAAAGTATGCTTGAGCGTATGTGGAGAGACGACTATTTACTCTGCTGCAATGGGTGATATATTATTAGAAAAATAATTTTATTATCTGTTATATGGCATATCGCGTGTGCTGATTGGCTAGTCAGAAAATCAATGACGGACGCTTACGTATCCCTACCCCCTAATTCTAGACATGTTTGAGGGTACCCCCATAAAAGCGGTCAAAATATAAAGTTTGTCCTTCTCGTTGACTGGTAACATCTCATGGCATGTCTTGGACATATCAAAGCTTAAAAATAGTTGATGTGGGGTGAGTAGTGGTGGGGAGGGGTGCACGGTGACCAGTTCCACACCCCTACATTGTATGGTGCCCGTTAAAATCACCCAGTAGCATGAAGATAAAGCGCAGTAGCCCTACATACAATAATTATGTCTCCCCTCTATAGAGGGAGAGACATACTGGTTTACTTCTCACTGCTCATTTGTGTGTCTGTGATCTCTGTGCGTTCTCTCCATCTATCCTGCAGGCGGTCAAACACGAGACGTTGGACCAATGCAGGGCTATTATTGGCCCACCGTCTACGACGCTTAGCCAACATTAGCCCAGTATTGGGTTACCGTGTCGTGTTTGACGCCACGCTGAATGTGGGCCAGCGTCACTGACGGCGGGCCAACATTAACCCAGGCCCAATGTCGCAGCATTGCTATATATGTCCGTTGAAGGTCTATTCATTGAAAGAAAGGCGAGTCGCCAGTCACAAAGGGTCTTTGTTATCTGGACACCAGGTATAGGGTTGGGTTGTGCTGAGCTCGACGGTCGGCTTGACCCTCTGATTACCAGGGGGTAATAATTAAAATACATATATCCAATAATATTTCAGTGACAGGCCAGCGTCGCGAACAGTGGCCCAGCATTGAACCAACATTGGGTGTTTGATATAAACGATTAAAAAATTAAAATAACAGTTGTAATTACAGAGGGGAATGAATTATTTAAGTTTTAGGCCAAATTTGTGCACATATAGGCTAAACTGGGCCAAGAGAACCTCCTGACGAGGGTGAGAGGAATGATATGACAGTGGAGGAGAGAGAGGAGAAAGAAGGAGTGGTTAGTCCAATTAAGTACAAAGTCACAAATAGTCGCAAACCATCGCAAACCGTCGCAAATGATCTCAAACGGTCGCAAACGATCGCAAATGATCGCAAACCGTCACAAACGATAGCAAATGGTCGCAAACCGTCACAAACGACCGCAAATGGTCGCAAACGATCGCAAACGGTCGCAAACCGTCGCAAGCGATCGCAAACTGTCGCAAACGATCGCAAATGGTCGCTATCGATCGCAAATAGTCGCAAACGGCACAAACGATCGCAAATAGTCGCAAACGTTACAAACGAGCGCAAATAGTCGCAAACGATCGCAAATGGTTGCAAACGATCGCAAACGGTCGCAAGCGATCACAAACTGTCGCAAACGATCGCAAATGGTCGCTAACAATCGCAAATAGTCGCAAACGTCATAAACGATCGCAAAAAGTCGCAAACGATCGCAAATGGTTGCAAACGATCGCAAACGATCGCAAATGGTTGCAAACGGTCGCAAACGATCGCAAATGGTTGCAAGCCGTCGCAAACGATCGCAAATGGTCGCAAACGATTGGAAATGGTCACAAACATACTGCTCTACTTCTCACTGCTCATTTGTTCGTATGTGCGTTCTCTCTGTCTATCCTGCAGGCGGTCAAACACGAGACGTTGACCGAATGTCGGGCTATTGTTGGCCCACTGTCTACGACGCTCAGCCAACATTAGCCCAGTATTGGGTTACCGTGTCGTGTTTGACGCCACGCTGAATGTGGGCCAGCGTCACAGACGGCGGGTCCAACATTAACCCAGGCCCAATGTCGCAGTATTGCTGTATATGTCCGTTGAAGGTCTATTTATTGAAAGAAAGGCAGAGTCGCCAGGCACAAAGGGTCTTTGTTATTTCGATGCCAGCTATAGTGGTTGGTTATGCTGAGCTCGACGGTCTGCTTGACCCTCTGATTACCAGGGGGTAATAATTAAAATACATATATCCAATAATATTCCAGTGACGGGCCAGCGTCGCGAACAGTGGCCTAGCATTGAACCAACATTGGGTGTTTGATATAAACAATTAAAAAAATAAAATAACAGTTGTAATTACACAGGGGAATGAATTAATGCAGTTTTAGGCCAAATTTGTGGACATATAGGCTGAACTGGGCCAAGAGAACCTCCTGACGATGGTGAGATGAATGATATGACAGTGGAGGAGAGAGAGGAGAAAGAGAGAATGGTTAGTCGAAGTACAAAGTCACAAATAGTCGCAAACCGTCGCGAACGATTTCAAACGGTCGCAAACGATCGCAAATGGTCGCAAACCGTCGCAAACGATCGTAAATCGTCGCAAACGATCACAAATGGTCGCAAACCGTCGCCAACGGTCGCAAATGGTCGCAAGCGATCGCAAACGGTCGCAAACCGTCGCAAACGATAGCAAATGGTCGCAAACCTTTGCATACGTTCGCAAATGGTCGCAAATTATCGCAAATGGTCGCATATGGTCGCATAAGGTCGCAAGCGATCGCAAACCGTCGCAAACGATCGCAAATAGTCGCCAACGACCGCAAATAGTCGCAAACCGTCACAAACGATCGCAAATCGTCGCAGACGATCGCAAACGGTCGCAAACGATCGCAAATGGTCGCAAACCGTCTTAAACGACCCCAAATAGTCGCAAATGGTCGCAAACGATCGCAAATGGTTGCAAGCCCTCGCAAACGATCGCAAATGGTCGCAAACGATTAGAAATGGTCACAAACATATTGCTTTACTTCTCACTGCTCATTTTTTCTATGTGCATTCTCTCTGTCTATCCTGCAGGCGGTCAAGCACGAGACGTTGACCCAATGTCGGGCTGTTGTTGGCCCATTGTCTACGACGCTGAGCCAACATTAGCCCAGGATTGGGTTACCGTGTCGTGTTTGACGCCACGCTGAATGTGGGCAAGCGTCACAGACAGTGGGCCAGCGTCACAGACGGCGGGCCAACATTAAACCAGCTTTGGTTCAAAGCATCGTGACAGTACTGCCAGCATGCATGCACCCGCAGCAAGAAGTACTGATTAGGACTGAATGCCTACTGGCCAGCACCGGCGACGCTGGCCCAACATTTAACAGACATTTGGTCAGTGTCGGCTTGTAATCCAGCTGCTATTCCCAGCAAACACAAAATATTTGTATAACATTTGTACAACGCCGCCCCAACGGCTTCGACGTTGGCCCAACATTGTACAAATGTTATACAAATGTTTTGTGTTTACCGGGTTGAACACAGCCCAGCAAACACGAGGCGGTGTACCAGTGCTGGTTTGATGCTGGGTCAGCGTCGCAGACGGTGGGCCAGCATTGGACCAGCATTTGGTCGACGTCGTGTTTGCTGGGTGTGTAGACCAGCACCAAAACAGAATAATGAATTCCGCTTAATACATAGTCTCTACTGTCCACTGGAGCCATTTAATAACATTAATTACAAAAGCCATTGACACTACATCTATTAGCCATCAACCTTTATGGTTATGCTGCTGTGTTCATTTCTGGCCAAATACATGCCGATTATTGACAATTTTGTCATCGGCTGCGGCCATTTTCAATTTTTATATGACCACTGGAGAAAAAAATGGAAACAGTTTTTTTGTTGATCTATGGGTTGTATATTAGTGGAAAAAAACATTAATTCAAAATCAACATGAACATGACACAGAATTACACACTAACATATATTATGGACAGAAATTGTTGATCTCCCCTCGTACATCGTGTTTGACCAGGATGCTGCTGCAGAGGCCATCAAGCGCATCGAGGATTGTGTCATTGTGATAAAAAGGTGGACGGCAATAATCTGTTTTATATTGAATGACATTACCATGGTTACCAGCACATTTACTGGGATTTCTCTCCAACATCAGCGATTATTATTGGTGACAGCAACATTACTTGATCTCAGTCAGCTCGCAACCATGGTGCCATTTTTGACAAAGATCTGACTATGTAATGGAAGCGCATAATTATGAACAGACAGGTGTCTATCGCTCTTCTTTCTTCCGCTTGCACAATAGCAGCAGCAGTCGAAGAATGCTGGATAAGAAGACAAATGTCATCATTGTCCAGGCCCTAGTAATTTCCCGACTTGACTATTGCAACTCTCTGGTATGTGGACTTCCATCTATGAATAGATGATGTATAGGTTGCAGCGGGTGCAAACTGCAGCCGCCAAAATGGTAGCAGAGCCAGCAGAAGGGACCAGTTTGGAGATCCAGCTTCGTCTGGAAGAAAACATGACCTCTTTCGACAATCTTTTGGTGACCTCAGGCAATAATTTGCAATGAACTGGTGCTCTTTGACTTTTTCGAATGTACAGCGCTCTGAACAGCTTCCAGCTGGATACATGCGCCATACAAGATTTCATTTATTCAAATTCCAAAGGACCCACTGCACACAGAAAATGTCAATACACTAAAACTATAAGCAGCTGCGCATTTGACCCTGTATATGATCGACTATAATATAATTAGATAGAAATAAGATACATCAAAACAGGCTACATTTAAAATGTTTTATTGTGTCACTGACTGCGTGTGAGGTCATATTTAACATAATAATAATGATATGAATTGTTATTCACAATATGTATTTATAACAATCTATATAAGAGAACACACATGTCTAAGGAATATATTTATAAAGTTTACAACTTTGCGTAACCTCTCCCCACAATAAGACAACCAGTAGAGCCGTTTCATAACCTTTATTTCATGTCCATATCCAAGCAATGATTTGTCAGGGTGTCATCATAATAGTGCTGTTCTTAACATTCATTCAGTGCAGTGCGACATTCATACCGGTGCTTCGACTCTGCGAGCTGTCACTTAATTAGCTGTTCTTTGCCGTGCTCAGAGCCGTCGAGAAACCCAACAGAAATCTCATGAGGACACAACTAGTGGAACTCTAATAATAATCTGTTAAACAGAAGATAATGAACATAAAATCCGCGAGGACAACTAATTCATCCAGACGGAAGTAACACCTCAACCAATTAATGAGGAATTAGGCGACACAGCAAACAACTCTAAACGTGAGGTGCCAAACTTTTAACAAACCCGGCTATTTAATTAATTAACACAGTTAACAATAATCAAACAAATTATCAAAGCCAATAGTTAAATACGGTGAACATGTTTAACAATAATTGTAGCAAATAATTAAACATGATACAGTTAAACACAGTTTCAAATTAGACACCAGATCTAACAACTTTAAAGCAAAGACGGGTAACAGGTTTAAACAGGCGACCGTAACGGGGGCGAAGAGGAAGAAGGCCTTCAACAGGAGCCCGTGGAACTTCGGGGATAGGAGGCAATGTAGGAGTGACAGGGTCTAAACTCAGAGAGGGAGGAGCGGTCACAGCTTCTAACTGTAGGAGTGGCTGAATCGACCGAGTATAAATTCCTTTCTTAGTTCTCACTTCAACTGAACGCACATGTTCATCTTTACTTGGATAAGCCCGTTCAACCAGACCTAAAGGCCACAAAGCGCGAAAAGACCTCTCCTCATGAAGAAGGACCACACATCGTACTGCAATACTAAATACTCAGTACACCAAAGCTCCCAAAAATAGTCCATCAATTTATTTTTAACAAGGAGCCCCTTTTGTAGGGATTCTGGATCTGTGATAGGGCTAGGAGTCTCAGGTTGTGGTATCAAGAAGTGAGCAGAAGTACTCTAATGACATATGGATAATCCAGTTTATCCCCCACAAAAGTCAATGAACGAGAATTAACACAAAACTCGACTCCACATAGCGTGGTTTGCAATTGAACACAGGTCAATACGCGTGTTCCCAAAGACTTACGTAACGCCATTTTAACCGATCGCACCAATTGCTCCCACCAACCCCCCGACCAAGGACTGCGTGGAACAATAAATTTCCAAGACGGACCAGGACGCCCAAACAGGGAAGTTATCTTATTATAGATGGAACAGAAGGTGCGTGCATTATCTGAATAGAAGACACTCGGAATACCACGACGGGCCGCATATCGTCGAGTAGCCAATGCAGTATCATCGAAATTCAAGGAATCGACTAATTCTAGATGTACGGCTCGTACCATAGTGCACCTAAACAATAAAATGTATTTCTTTGAATCTCCTGCGTCTGTACAATACAATGGACCAGCGTGATCTTGACCAGAAACCGAAAAGGGAGCACTAGGATGGATACGATCTGTCGACAGAGGTGGTGTAGGAGGGGCCTTAACCGCCGTATCCTGTCTTAAGCAACTGACGCAACTGCTAAGTATTTTATGAACCAATCGGCGCACACCAACAATCCAAAATCTAGTTCGCAAGGCTGTGATCAGGGTTTCTCACCCTGCGTGCTTAGGTCGTATATATATGTTCTTGACGAATGAACAACGCAACCACTTTTTACTGCGGCAAAATGATAGGATGCTTTTCATTGTAATCTAACAATGCCAAATGTAGACGTCCGCCTAGTCGTAAGAGACCTTGAGGTCCTAGAAACGGCTTTAACTGTACAATGCTTGACTGACGGATTATACGCCGTCCTTGTCGCAGACAAGCCAATTCATTACTATAGCACTGTTCTTGGAAAAACCGGAAAGGTCGAAATTCCGCTTCCTGTAACTCCACTGGCACTATGATATCTCTATGTAAAGGTGTGTCGCGTGTATCATTCTCACCTCCCCCTTTGAGAATGCAGGTGAGACTTAATATATAGCAAAGTATTCTCAAACTTTTTCCGTACGTTCCCCATCCATCAGTTGGTAGGACGTCCACCACATCTGCCACAATTAAGGTGGTAGAACGGAGTTCTAAATCAAGCTCTTTCACCGACGGAGGGGGTCCAGAGACGAACCTAACCGGATATGTTAATAATTCAGGTGGGCTGTTGAACCAAAGCGACTCTTTTAATTAATTTTCAGTTGATATTCCCCGCGTCACGCAGTCAGCTGGGTTCTTATGACTCGAGTAATGAGCCCAAGATGTACTCGGAACCAGCTTCGTAACTTGATTAACTCTATTACTCACATATGTTTGCAATCGATGAGGCTCACATTCAAGCCAAGCTAAAGCAATTGTAGAATCCGACCAACAAAATGTAGGTACGTTGGGGGGAATTCAAATGCCGTCTATACGAACTCTGCTAGTCGAGCACCCACAACACATGCAAGTAATTCAATGTGTGGGAGGCTTTCAAAATTAATCTGTGTGACCCGTGCTTTAGACATCACAAGCGACGACTGGCGCAAACCCGATGATTGTTGGAGATATATGCGCAGGCACGATAAGCCGCCCGTGACGCATCACAAAATACATGAATTTCATGACGAACTATATCCGATCACAACACGTCGGAATAGGTGCACGGTATTGACAAGGTAAGCCAAAGTAAGCACCAATGCAAGATCCGCAAAATCCTTCCTGGCAACAAGAAACTCGTCAGTTGACGCATTCCAGGACAGCCCCAGAACCTTCAAAACATTTCACTCGTGTCACCAGTGTCTCTATCTCTACTTCAGACACTGGTCATCTTCCCCCGATCAGCTAATATTAACCACCAGGGGACAGAGATTTTACAGCCACTCTCTGTACTGCCGCATCTAGGTGCGTGGGAAAAATCCCGCTTCTTTCAGAACGATGGCCTCACAGAGTGCAAATTAACTCGATTCATGTTATTACCATTGACGCTTCTGAAAATAAGATAAAAATATCTAGGCTGAATATACACTGATATATACCGTATATAGTAAAAAATGGGCTTAGCTCATACTTTTAAAAACTCCATTAAATTAATTATCAATAAATATAAAACTGAAAGTGGAACACTCATGGATACCTTCAGGTTTGTATGACGAGCACAGCCTGCACAAATTCCCATGTGTTGGCAGCGGATGGGCAGGTGTGCATCTAAACACTGGCCAATCACGATCTACCTCACCACCTGCTCACCGCTGGTGCCTGATTTATGAATTGCTGGCTGCTGGTTGGCAGACGGTGACGTAACAGACGACAGAGACCCCTGGTGTTGGATATGTGTAAATGCCACACAAAATCTCAGTGGGTGACTGTGACACTCACTGATAGCTCAGTGTATCAAAACATCAGAACACGAAAACGATCCATTGCTACTCGGTACGCCACTTGGTTAATGGAAATCCTGCGGTTTCCAATATGTCTCGGGCTTCAGCAGCTCTTATGTAAACCTCAGGCTCAGTCAGAGTCACAACCAGTGAGCCAATCGTCTACATAAAGATTAGGCTTAAGTTCTGTGATAGTAGGGGAACCTGGGTAAGTTGACAAGTGATAACGTATAGTGGTATTTAACAAAAAAGGGCTACATCGGTTGTCAAAGGGAACTCTAGGAAACGTCATGACCCGAATGGTACCCTGGTCATCCCACAGAAACCGGTGGACATCTTGGTCCGACTCTGTCACGGCAATCTGCAAAAAAGCCTAAACGTCTAAACCTAATGAGAATAGCAGCTATATTTGGAGCAAGGTTAGGCCCAGTTTCAAGACAATCATTTAAAGCTACTCCATTATATCCCTTAGCAGATGCATCAAATACAGGGCGTGTCCGCGTAGAGAAGAGAGGCTACTCTCACGATTCACGGGGTGATGAGTAAGGTAAAATACGGGGGGTACGTCGGAGGCGAAGGAGGTAACTTCAGTTAAAATATTCAAATCTTGTAATTCTGTAAAGACAGAGTGATAGTGAACAGAAAGATCGGGCGTCATTGAAAGGCGCCTATTTAAACTCAATAGATGTTTGTGTGCTTGTCTATAATTACAAAGTTGAGTATCTTTCACTCCATCCTCCTTCCAAGGCAGTGAAACCACATAACGGCCTTCGGAAAAGAGGATACAATCATTAAACTTGTTCAAAATCTGTTATCGTCACGTAGCAACCCCTGTGCTAGTTTGCTACTCACTAGACTTCGTAGACCAAGATGCAAGGGATTAGCTAATCTAGGAGTATTCCAATATGTTTACATATACTCTTCTAAAAAAGCCTTGGGAGCAAAGAGCCTTCTACATATTTTCTTGAACATGTTAAAGTGATCAGATGTGTTCGAAAAGTACTAAATGCAAATTAATGCCGCCTTCAGCTAATATTATTTATACCTAATCCAGCTAGATACCTGGTTCCATGTTCTGGGTGTCCAAGTAAGCATAATAATAAAACTATTCCTGGAGTGTCCTGGTGTCTTATCTGCCGCCATTAGTTGAACATAGTTAAACTTTTAACCATCTATTGTTCATTAATAATGATAACACATGTATGCATAGGTCCAGCTGTACGTCTTAGTAATTTCGTCCTAATATGTAATGGAATAAATAAATATTATATTTAATACATCATTTAGTACTATCGATTGAACTCTAATTATGATTTTAATTGTATTTTCTATGCATGGATAGAGTTACAGCTAGCTTTGTATCTTTATTCCAAGAAAGCAAATTATCTGTCAGATTCTAATTTTAGTTTAGCTGATCAGATATGGTCGAGATGTCTAATGCGGTAAATTTTAGAATATTTTCACTATCCGTTGGTTGTGTTATTAGAGGATATGAATTATAGTTTAAGCTCAAGCATTCAAACATACATTTTTGTGTCTCCCACGTATTGTATAGGGAAGTATATTAGACGTTATGTTTCATACATATATTTTTGTGATCCACATATACACACATTCACTACAATTTGAGGTGTTCATTTATACTACCTTGTAAATCATAAATACTGGGTAGAATGTCGTATGTATGTCGTACAAATCTTATTATTATTCAATATATTTTCATTTGTAACTCATTCCAGTCTTCTTTGTATTCATAACAATTGGTAGGGTGTTCGTTGAGTTCCCAAAGAGCATCAACTTATGCTTACGTGTTTTTTTCTCTTTATAATGCTATTTATTTCACCACTGTTTACTTATGACCAGCTTATATCACTTTTTAGTTCTCTTTTACATTTGTTTGCTTATTGGGTATATGCTTGATTATTTGTTTTACCATATCACTTTTTTCTGAACCAGCTCAATTTGTTCCAGTCAGCAGTACACGTCGCCGTTTGTAAGGTCCAAAGATGATCTTAGGCAGCGGGTCCTGTGTTTGTGTTTTGCTTGAATTTTGTTATTTGTTAGTTTTTGTTTTCTTTTACGCAATAACGTTTCCATATTCTCCATATAAATGTACCAACGAATTATTTGATCTCAATATGCATGAAATCATATCTACTATCGACTTTCACAATGGCAGAAGATAATACACATATCAGAGGCTTAGAGTGCAACCAAACAAACTCTTTAAACTACGTCCTCAATAATGATGTTGGCAATGGCGAGGAGTCTATTGAAATTATTAAACACTCTCCTTATTTTGATAATGAAGAATTCATACAATTTTCTGTAGATAAAAGAAACCAGTTTACTTTACTCAGTTTGAATATTCAGTCTATAAATGCCAAATTTGACCAGCTTCAAATATTTCTTAAAAAAATAAATGAAAAATCATTTCAATTTGATGTCTTATGTTTACAGGAAACCTGGTTAAATGAAACGAGTTGTTTTTCATTACTTGATATCGAGGATTACAATTTTATACCACAAAGTTCTTTTTGCAGCGCGCATGGTGGTCTGGCTTTTTATTTGCACAAAAAATATATGTTTAAAAAACTACCCATTTATGTCCAGTCCGAGGTCTGGGAAGGTTTATTTATTGAAATTTCAGGACATACCCTTAATAAAAATATTATAATTGGTAACATATACAGACCTCCGCGTGATTGCAATGAAAACTACCAAACTTTTATAAATGAACTAACGCCAATCTTATCTGGTCTTGAATCGAGAAATTGTGAGGTATTTTTAACTGACGATTTCAATATTGATTTGTTAAAAATCGAGAAAAAAACTATTTTTAGTGAATTTTTTGACGTTATGATTTCTCATAGCTCTTACCCTAAAATCACCTTACCCACCAGACTTTCAAATAATAGAGGGACCTTTATTGACAATATTTATTGTAAGCTTTCATCAAAATCTGTCAACAGCTCTTCAGGAATTTTAATAAGTGGTCTTTCTGATCACCTCCTATATTTTCTTTCAATAAACTTATGCAAAAATCGTGAAATACATGATAAATTTATTTACACAAATAGACATTCAAGTGATTCGTTTAATAAATTTAAAGGGCAGTTGCTGCCGCTGAGATTCTAGAAAAAATGAATAGTGATATAAATGAGAATCCAAATTACAATTACGATATAATTCATAACACTCTTGTAACATTAAAACAAAAATATTTACCATGCAAAAAAGTTAAATTCAATAAAAGAAAACATAAATTTTCCGAGTTGATCACCACAGGAATAGTGAATTCAATTAATTTTCGAGATAAATTATACAAAAAGCTAAAGAACACCGACATAAATTTGAAGCAAGAAAAATTAATTTACGTACCTATAATGTTATACTAAACAGAAATATCTACTTGGCGAAAAAAAATTACTATCACAATTTGTTTGATAAGTATAAGCGTGATATTAAAAAGACCTGGTCAACAATTAGCACTATATTACATAAAAAGGGGAAGAAAATCACTCCTGAATATATTATTAAAAATGGACTAGTCATAAAAGAACCGGAATCAATTGTTAATAATTTTAACGAATATTTTGCAAATATTGGCCCGAACTTAGCAGCAAAAATTAAAAATTGTCATGGTAACTCGCATAAAAATTATCTCCGAAATCCGTCTCTGTTAAAATTTAGTTTCACTACGGTTGATCAATCTTCTATTTCTAAAATAATTGATGATTTTGCTCCAAAAAATAGTTCTGGACATGATGAGTTTTCCAATTCGTTAATAAAGCTTATTAAAGATCACCTTATTAGACCTTTGACAATTACTGTAAACTAATCTCTGACGACGGGCATATTTCCACAAAAATTAAAAATAGCCAAAGTTTCTCCCTTATATAAAAATTTAGATGCAACAATCATTGAAAATTATAGACCTATTTCTCTTCTTACAGTTATATCAAACAATTTTGAAAAAGTTATTTTCCAGCAAATAAATAAATATTTTACAGAAGATAAATTATTTAATATTAGTCAATATGGCTTCCGTAAGAATCATTCCACTGAATTAGCTGCCCTTGAATTAATTGACAGACTAACAACGTATAAGAATAATGGAGACATCCCTATAACCATTTTTCTCGACCTAAGTAAAGCTTTTGATACATTGAATCTCTCCATATTATTAGACAAATTAAAACACTACGGTATTAAGGACTGCGCAATAAACCTTTTAAATAGTTACTTGTCGGATAGGCAACAATTTGTATAAATAAACAACATGAAATCTAGTCTTCTTCCAGTTAAAACAGGTGTTCCACAAGGATCTATTCTTGGCCCACTTTTATTCATCATATATCTAAATGATTTTACAAATGCAAGTGATATATTTGAAATCATATCGTATGCCGATGACAGTACACTTTTAGCCAAACTAAGTGACTTCAATAATCGTGATAATAAGGAAAATATTAATGTTTTGTTAAATAGAGAATTAGAAAAAAATTGTGTTTGGCTGAAAGTTAATAGGCTGTCACTTAACACCAGTAAATCCAAATTTATGTTTTTTTATCAGCGTCAAAAAAGAGTAACAATACCTAACATTAAGATTAATAATACTGATTTACAATGTATCAATAATTTTAATTTTTTGGGATTAACATTTAATAAACATCTGGGTTGGGCCGATCATGTCAATAACCTTTCAAATAAAATATTTAAAATCATTGGGATTATGAACAAATTAAAATTTCAGCTGCCACAGAATATTTTACTTACTATTTTTAATTCACTTATATTATCTCAACTTAATTACTGTTTACTTGGCTGGGGCTATGAGTCAAAACATTTATATAAACTTCAAAAACGGGCCATTAGAATTATTGATAAAAGTCCTAGGTTTTCACATACTAATCCATTATTCAAAAAATTGAAAATATTAAAAATTCATGACATTCTTCATTTAAATCAGCCTAAATTTTACAATAAATTATTAAATAATCAATTACCAGAATACTTTGACTCCTTTAACATGCCCAGAAACTGTACTTTCTGTACAACACTCGCCATTGTCAAAATCTTCGCGCTTTTCGACCCAAACGGGGGTTTTGTAAAATATGTCTCCGTTATAATCTACCAAAAATTATCAACACTACTTCCACTAATATTATAAATAAAATTTTCACGCATTCCTTTGATAGTTTTTGTAGATACATTAAATCGAGTCTCTTTGAAAATTACACAGAGAATTGTATTGTTGAAAATTGCTATGTCTGCCATCGTTTGGCTGCCCAATAAATAATTAACTCTAACCTCTTAATGTCTTTGAAAATATCAAAGGTGTATAAATTGTCAATGTTTTCATCATTTGGATCATTTCTCTCTTTTTTTGGTATGTTTATGAGAGTTTATTTACATTAATTTGCTTTATGTATATGGTATTTTTCCTTTTTACTGTATGTATGTTTATTTGTTTGTATTTTTATTATGTAAAATGTTTGGTGCACAGTTATTATTTTTTAATTACAAGGTGGCCTCCATGTTAGCGGCTTAATGTCTTAATGGAGGTCTCCTAAACCTATTCCTTTTATAAATTACTAAAAAAATGTTATATATATTTATGGTTAAGTAAAGTTTCTTCTTCTTCTTCTTCTTAACTGCTCAAGTTAAGCGTATATAGACCAATATTTCAAAATTCACACTGAAACGTTTCTTATTGTGATCTGATGTGTTTGAAATAAAATTGTTTTGCACTAATTACTACAATAATTTGCAAAAAAAGAAATACATAGGACATTTGGACGATTTCTAACGTAGTGGCCTATCTATTTAATAATTCCTCTGATTTTGTCTGCACTCAACTGGTCCTGGAACAAACACGTTTTTATATAGAACTGTAGATAAATGTGTGACGCTAGCTTTAAACGCTGCCTGACACATCCATGTGGTGGCTTAATCTGCAATTAGAAGGAATGCGTGCATTTCAGACTATATAGCTGTACTTTAATATATAAAACATATTTTGTCTGTCCAGAATGCACATTTAATTATTCAGCATCTTCGTTAGAGTGGATGCTCACCGTTTTTGCATTGACTATCTCCACCATCTGTCCGTCTGTGCGCGTTCCCCTGTAAGCACGATTACCTCGCGGGTTTTATTCCGATGTTCTGAAATTTGGCCCAGCCACATCATGTACATAAAAGTATTTTTATTGTTAGCGCGATTGACGCACGGATTTTTATTCCATTGTTCTGAAACTTGACGAGCGTGCTCATATGAAGTATATGGACATGCAAACCACCAGAGGAGTTCGAAAATAACACAGATCAGATTCAAAATGGCTTCCGCTCAGACATAAACGGCTTTACCTTGTATGTGCGATTGACCCGCAGATTGTTATTTTAATTTTCCAATATGCCTACCATGCAAACTCGGTGCGTGAATAACATGGATCAAATTAAAAATGACTGCCTTTCGGACATAAACACTTTTTCCTTGTAAGCGCTGATTAACTGGTTTTTATTCCAATTAAATGTGCTGAAATTTCACGCACGTGTTCATCCTTGAAAGTGAGACAGACCAAATTCAAAATGGCCGCCGCTCGGACACTAACGGTTTTCACTTGTGAGCGTGATTGACTGCAGATTTTTATTGCGCTGAAATTTAGCGCAGGTGCACACCCTGCAAACTGGCTGAATATGTTTGCAATTGACATGGATCAAAATGGATCAAAATGGCTGCCGATCCAACGTGAACGGTTCTTCCTTTTTTTTGTAAGCGCGATTTATTCACAAATTTGTATTCCTATGTTTTGAAACTTAGCGCACATGTTCACACTAGAGACTCCGCCGACGAGTTCGAAAATATCACAGATCATATTCTAAATGGCCGCGGCTCGGATTTAAACGTTTTTGTTCCGATGTTCCAGTTTTGTGGAGCGATGCCTTCATCGCGCCAGTTCATAATGGTGTAGTCCGATTACTGGCCCTGTGACTGTATCAGTGTTCAGGCTAATAATGGTGCTGCTCTAATGCTAATGCCGGAGGGGATCCTTCCGTTTTTGCTATGTAATGCGGGGCAAAGCATAGTACTCAGTCTCAACTCCGAACAATCACATACGTCATTTAGTCACGTTACCTTATAATAAAATAACAGAGTGGACGTGGTCTGGAGTATAGTACTATACTTGGGCGTAATGGGAAACACATTTCTAGTTTTTTCAGTATTTGCATACTGTAGATCAGGTAAAATTCGCGAGGTTTTAATTTTCGCGAATTTCGCGAGGAGGACAAATTCGCGAATGCAAGAATCTCGCGAAAATTATTATTATGATACCGCTACTGAAGAAAAATGCAAATTCGCGATTTCTAAACTTCGTGAAAAGTCCCAAAATCAGAAATTCATGAAAATTTAGACACGCGAAAATGACCAGAAACTGATCTACATTATTTGATAATTGATTTTTTTCTTGCTCGAAATTATTACACGTGTGCATGTACGTGCATATTATTGTAAAAAAAATCTTAAATGTCGCAATACACAGCAACTTTTGTGTAAAGAACCACACTAAGATCCAAAGTCAAGTAGGCGACACTCAATAAAATAGAGATGATAACTGCATGTGACAGTTTAGTGATTCAAATTTGCAAATGAACCAAATGTACATTTGTCCATTCATGTTAACAACTTCCAAATTTTAATTATTTAAATTATGTGGTCCTATAGTAGGCCTATGTTGCATCGTTAGACTTACAACAGTCGACCAGTGCACTAAATATTACAGGCGTATAGATCTCGTTTTGTATTTATATTTCTTTTTTTATTATAATTAGTAGCAGAAATACATAATACTTATGTATTTCTGCTATTAGTGAAGTGACGGTTTTCTGTGTTTTCTAGGGTATATTATTGGTGTATGATATAACAAATGACAATTCTTTCAATCATCTATCATATTGGCTGAAGAACATTGTGGAGGTCAGTGAATTATCCTGAACATATTTAAAATGTATCGTATAAATAATCGCTATTTAAATGCTGTATATATACGTTGCAGAGGTAAGCTCATTGTCACCCTGTCTTTCACTTTTTTACTAACATTTTGAGAATCATTGTAAAAAGACAAGATTGTGACGTATTCTTACGCTGTAATCACACAACGACAACACTTTCTGTTCCGCGTTTATTGCGTTCTTAATACGCTTTAGTACGTTCACGTTCTTACCACATTTCCATAGCGTGCTGACCGCTATAAGTAAAAAGGTGAACTTTGTCCAGATATCTCTAAATATTCTTACACCCATTCCGCGAACAGACACAAATCCTTTTCACCCCGAAAATCTCATATAACAGTTATACCTCATATCTCACATAACCATAACGAAAATAGTGTGATCATGAGCTTACACACAATTACAACACTGTAACTGTATTTGTTTAAGTCACCAGAAGCGGAAACAACCAGTCCTTGGATTTCAGCTCATTTAGGGTGGTCGAATCATATACACAGATATAATTGTTGGGCCCGAAGGAGTATTGTCGTCCCATTCGTGCGCCGTCTCCGCCGCCGCCGCCGCACACACTCTTTTGGCTACTACACCAACATGGTGCAACAGATTAAATTCATAATACATACAAACATTCAACCCCTCCCGGCACTTTTTTTCGTCAAGGTCATAGGTCAAAGGTAAAGGTCAAAGATTTAACAAAATTATTGTTAACGCGATAACTTAAAAAATTTATTGGATCTCTCCAATGTTTTACGTGAAGTTACCCATGAGTATGGAAATCACCTGATTAGATTTTCAGCTTTCCACCGATAATCAAAATGGCTGCCGCCTGGCGACTAATTTTCTTTTCTTATATAATTCCCTTGAAACCTGGTACATATAGGTTTTCAGTGTCTGCGAGTGTGTTGGCATTGTCCGTTTTCGCATGCAACCGAAAACGAGGCTATGGTGGCCATCTTTATTTTTTAATTACAAAATCCCTTGTTAACGCAATAACTTGAAAAATAATTATTGGATCTCTCCAATTTTTTACGTGAAGCTTTCTACCGATAATCAAAATGGCCGCCACCTGGCGACTAATTTTTTTTTAAACTTTTTTTTTCAGAATTCCCTCTGCGAGTCTATTAGTATTGTCCGTTTTCATGTCAGACTGAAAACGAAGCTGCCGCGGCCATTTTGATTTTATTAACTTTAATAAATCGTTCTTATTTTCAATTAATTGCCTTGCAATCTAGCATATATAGAGTCACTGCATGAGGCGAGGGGTATTTGAGTGCTTGCACGGTATTTTTTTTTTTTTTTTGATTATATCGAATGATGTTTCTTTGGGAGCTCTTTTATTAGGCGCTGATATATTGTGAAAATCGGGCTGTTTTCTGCAAATGCGCGCTGCAGGGGACGTGCTTGAATAAAGTGGCAGTTCTCACTCTTATATAATCACAATAGGTAGTCATGGTGACTGTTTATTGATTTATAATCATGAAGAAAATAACATATCAATCAGGATAAATGGTGAATAACATCGCAAAGTGTTAAATTCCCGTATTTTTTAAAATATATATTTAACCTTACAACCAGTCAAGTACCATGGGAAATCACGCTATCTATGAATTAACCCCCAAAACACGCCATCCTATCTCACATTCCGGAGGGAAACTTTTTCACTATATTTTGTTTTCACTATATATTGCGGAAACAATCAAGTGGGAAGGTGAACTATAATTGTTAATAGCGTGAAAGCCTTCCTAATTTTATTGTGTCCAATTTCTGTTTCTGACAAAACTGTTGGCAGGGACATTGTTTAATCTTTGATTACATCTACTTGTAGGATTCAAATTTATTGGAGTAGTTTCAAAAACTAACTATTTCGAAGGGGATGGAAGCAATTTAAACAAGAGGCCTGTCGGCCACCATAATGCACCGCCCCGCCCACGTGATAGTCATTTTTAAGATTTTGTTTCGTTTTGTAGTAAATGGTTTACCTATCAAGTTAGGCCTTTTAGGGCATATCCCTCCCTGAAACCACACATTTTGTTTTGTAGTAATGGTCCAGCTATCTGGCACGGTTTACCAGAAAGCATATTAAAGTTAGTTATGGCCAAGAGCCGGCCATTTTGAATTTGATCAAGTTGAATTTTTTAGGGCATAGCCCTACCTGAAACAGCACATTTTGTAACTGGTCCAGATATCTGGCACGGTTTTCCAGATATCAGCAAGACGTCGCCATAACCCCCAGCCACAACTCGGGTGGGGGATAAAAATATTATGTTGAATTTAAAAAATAATTATTAAAAAAATTATTTTTGGAACAATTCTTTTGCGGGGGGGGGGGGGGGTGAGAGGCAATACCCAGCGATGTTTCCGGTGATGCTTGAAGACTTTACTATTTAGCGCCAATTAGTAAAACATGTCAAATGTATCATTATTGAGTTTAAAATATCATTTTCAGATGGCATCGCCAGACATCTGTCGAGTATTAGTTGGGAATAAAAGTGATCTGGACGATGGACGAGCTGTTGATACAGCCAAAGGAAAAAAAGCAAGTGATTGGAAATTAAAACAATTAAACCTCTTAATTCAATATTTATTATTTTTAAATACAGATATCGTATTTTTAATAATCTGTCATAATAATATAACAGTATTCCAATGTATAAACATAAAATAATATCGCATGTTTGCAACATTTCAACATATTTTCTTAACAGGGACATAAATGGGCAGCCGAATATCATCAGTAAAATCCTTCAATTGTTTCTATCATTGTTGTAAAATTATTCCTCTTCATCATTTGAATCTGATCACAATTTTTTAATTTGTCAGGTGTCTGTTATCTGCAGTCGCTGCCGCTAGCTCCAATACCAACATGACTTTGTCTGTTAAGTTCATATTCCCACTCATGCATAATTATGTTCTGAGAATTTCCCCGTTATCGATTGGTTTATCATGGTTCAACTTGATATGTAGATAATCATCTAGACTAGTATCTAGGATGAATTGATATGATGCACGATAACCTTTGAACGGTCTGGGCTACAGCTTTATAATTTGTGGAGGTGTACCCGACGGAAATACAAATACAGTTCAAGGACTATGGGCCTTAGCTTATGTTCAGGTTATATAATATCTAGCATGTCTAGTTCCTGTGATCAAGGAGTGAACAAAATCCACTCCTGACATATCTGTCAGAGATAAGGTTTCATATTTAAAACTCATTTTCTTAAATAAAAAATACATGTTCTATCAAACTGTATATATTTTAAACAAATGCTGGTAGACCTAATTATTATATTATAATGTAAGCTAATAACATTTTTATTGACAGCTGGCACAAGCCCATGGCGTAAATTTCTTTGAAACAAGTTGCAAAACTGGTCATATGGTTGATGAAGCATTTGAAGATGTAGCAAGACAAATCAAAGCCGTTATGGAAAAAAAGGTGAATACACATTACTTGTAGCTTTATCTCTCGCTTCCTTCTCTCCTCCTTACTGACATTTTCTCTATTTGCATTGCGTTTATATTGCATTTTTTTATGTTCTTCAACCGTTCGAGACAGTTAAGAAAATAGCTTGATGTCCTTGTAACATACAGTATACATACTATTCTAAAATATGCGTTTCTTAATTGTAACGCCAATTATCATTAATGGATAGCTATATATTACCATCACGATACATATCAAGTATCAAGTGACCTCCTGTCAGGGCGTGAATGGTGGATCCAGGGTGCCCTCCTTCTCTGGCACGCGCCCCCGTTTTTATGTTTGATACTTTTTTAATGCATTAAAACAATCGGCTTGACAAATTGGTTTAGAATGTTATAACCCCAGACTATGGCGCCCCCTTTCTTTAGATCTGGGATCCGCCTATTTGCAAAATAATATGCCTATAATTTATTTCGGGACCCGTACTAAGGATGCTATCCGTTTTACCGAGTTATCTCGAGAGTTGTACTGAAAAAGTTAATGACAATCACATATAATAATATACCGATTATTCGCATGGTTCTCATTATAGGGGATTGAAAAACAACTGATTTTAGAGAGACAACCATCCTGGAATAAACAACCTTTCAAGAAGCAATCGTGGTGTGGATGTTAGCAGTTACCATGCGATCATTAATATATCGTTGAACACCTAATCAGGAGTCTCATTTCTAGACTTATATGCTACACCCATGCAAATACTAGACTTATGCTACAATCCTGCACATTTAGATCCATATACATGTAGGTCTAAATAGAATTAATCAGTATTGTCTTGAAATGTCGAAAGAAGTTTTGTAGTTTCTTGTATTTTTATATTACATATTTCATCAAATGTATGCTATACACTGTCACCTTTTTTGAATGTAGCAAGAATATATATGAATGAAATATTAGCTTTCAAAAGAAGGGACTTATTTACTTTAGACAGGACATGTTTCTGCCTCTTGTGCCACTCTTGTGCCACATTTGTTGAGCAATTATTGGTGGATGCCCATATATTAAAAGTTGATTGTTGTGCTGTTTTAGCATTGAATTTGCCTGTAACACTGAGTTCTCTGCTAACCATCATCAGCCTTTAAGATTTGCAACGATATAGAGAATACTCAAATTATGTTGAAACCTGTTCTCCTAATTAAGGTCAGTCATATCCGCACTTAGATTCAAGTAGAAACAGCTAGTTTCCTTCTTATCCTCGACAGTTGCACTACTGATCTGTAAGCTTGGTCTCACTTCTATCCAAGACATGCAATCTTTGTCGTTTCACACAGTTTTAGGCAAGTTATGAGCCCAGAGAATATCTAACACCACTCTAAGAGCTCCAGCTTCTCGCCCTACCAGTCGCCCCGCTGTTCGCAGTGGTCGCGCTACTGGACTCCTGTCACATGGTTTGATGCAGGTCGCGCTAATACTAGCACTACTAATAATCGCGCTAACTGTGGTTGAATTGTAAATCAGCCCCTTCGAGCCTGCACATACCGGATATAAAGCTGAAAGCCCAGTCGCAGATCTCAATTTTTCCCTAAAATTTGTCTTCACACTGATTTCCAGTCTCTACCTGATGTGATTGACCCTTTAGCTGAGACTTTCAGAGTTTCTTGTGCTCAATCTGTTTCAAATATAGTGTGATAGAATATTCAAAAATGAAACGAGTGTGCTGATAATTCCTACAGCTTGGGGTATTCCAGGCCCGTCACCGGGGGGAGGGGGGGGGGGGGGGTTGGTCGGTCAAACCCCCCTTTTTGCTGGAAATGACATAATAATTATATTAATTTATTTTCAAATTTAAGTTCTGTATCACCCTTTATAGTACATTCCCAGTGGCCCGAACTCCTTTTTCAAGTCTGGTGACGGGCCTGTATTCCATGTAATGCGTGGAAGTAAATAATTTATAAACTTTGCGAATCTTATATGACCAATGTTTGTGGAGATTGCGATTAGTAGCAACCGTGCTAGTTGACATATTCAGCACATAATTTATTTGTGATGTGATGAATTAGAAAGCCAATAATATGTTACATACATGTATGCGAATTGTTTTTCATGTATTGCCGGTTTTGATTTTGGTAATATAAATGATGAAAGGAAGGGGTGTATTTTTCTTATGCATATAATATCTTTGACATCAGTGCCTTAGTTTCTTTTGCCTTCTTGATCCTGCTGATTTCAAAACGCTGGAAATAGGTACAATATAAACCCAAACAATAGTATTCTATTTTACAAATCACCTTACCATGCTTACCAGTTGTTAACCTAATGTACCAAAAATATTTATGTTGAAATTTATTTTTTATTCCCCGAATTGAGGGTGGGGAGTTATGGCATCAGCACGTCCGTTCGTCTGCCTGTCCGCATTCTTGTTCCGGAGCATATGTCTAAAAAAAACTATATCTATATATTTCTTATTGTATTAAGTTTGAGCCTGGTGTCTCGGTTTTCCATTAGGGCGTCATCTCCCAGCACCGGTTTACGTCTTGCACATGTACTGTGTTTTTTTTCTGGATGGAGGACGGGGGACGTCCTCCCTCTCTCTCTTCTATGAAAGTGAGGGTTTTTTGGGGGGAAGGGGGGTCGAAATTTCACCCCCCCCATTTGGGTTGACACCTATAGTAGCTGATTAACTTTAATATAAAAATATTTACATTGACATTCTTCGGTGTATATTGTCATTTGTTGTAACGTATATTGTAGTTTGTTGTAATATACAACTGTAGGCTTGTCATTCTTGTCTTACTTCTATGGTATATATATTCAGAGTAATGTATCATTTATTATGTTATGTGTATTGCTGTGACTAGTTATATCTCATATTTTAACTATTACAAACCAGCTGTACACATTGTGCCATCTTTAACATATTTGTTATTTAACACATCTGATGTGTAAATATTGTTGTGACGTTGTATATATCGATACATAAAAACCTATGTTATAGCGTAACCGCTCTAAAATACTCAATTGACGTTTTATTTAGTCCCAGAGTTATTTTCTCTTACTGTATGCTAAATGTAACGATATGTTGGGAAACAAAGCTATGAACACACAAAAGTAAGCAAATTGTACTATTGTTTAGTCCACGGTCACTTTTGTGAATATATATACTACAAGAAAGAACTGGTATTTATTGTTTATTTTTTATTTAATTGATCTTGCCATTTTTCAAGGTGGATAAATTATTTTAATTAACGTTAATGGTGAACCGCTTGGTTTAACCCAATAGTGCATACAGTCCAATATATGGGACACCCCTTCATCGTCGTCACCAGGTTTCCCCATCGTGTTGGGGACTTTCATAGTTGATTTTATAACATATAGGGGACCTATATAGCGATGTCCCAAAATGCAGGTCAAAAACGATGTTTTACTCTATATGGAGAAGTGACAGCACTCACCCTTCTTGACCTATCTACTGCTTTAGACACAATTGACCACTCACGCTAATCAGCTGCTTGTCATCGTAGTACGTAAAAATTCAGGATTATATTTCTGGTGCGGTTTATATATATTTTGGTGTGCCCCAGGGCTCTGTCCTTGGGCCTACACTTTTTACCTTATAATTATACTGCTCCCGTCAGTCACGTCATCGCTGAGCATGATGTAGAACATCATCTATATGCTGATGACACACATTTGGGAATGTGTGAGTACTTGGCACATAAGGCGAATTTGCTTGGAATGAAAATAGCTTGATGCGCCCCAATGGCAGCTCAGCTGTATATCTCCCAGGAGACTTAGTTGGAATTCGAATGATAACAGGCCTTGCTAAGTTACTCTCGATGTTAAGCGCTCTGAACAGCTGGATACATGCGCTATATAAGATTTCATTCATTCATTCATTCATTCATTCATTCATTCATTCATTCATTCATTCATTCATTTTCGACTGTGATTTTAACTTCAAACGACAAATCTCTCAGCCTTGCCAAATATGCTTCTATCACATCCGTGATTTCCGGCGTATGAGGAAGTACCTTAGCCTAGAAGCTGCAAAATCTGTTGTATGTGCTCTAGTTACTAGTCATATTGACTATTGCAATTCCCTTTTGTACAATCTTTCTGAGAGGACATTGAAAGATTGCAGTGGGTACAAAATTGTCTGGCACGTGTAGTCTGTAAAGTGTCTCGTTTTAGAAGATCTAAGCCTCTCCTAAATTTTCTTTATTTGCTAGAAGTAAAATACCGCATACGTTTTAAACTTTTTTAAAACCTTGCTTTGTCACCAGCCTACATATCTCTTAAATTATTTAGTCCCACTTAAAAATTCAAGACTGCTTAGATCCTCTAGCACAAATATGTTAACTGCTCCACGTTTTCATACAAAACGGGGGTCGAGGGATTTTGCAGTTGCAGCTCCCTCCACCTGAAATTCACTGCCGGGTAATTTGAGAGCTGCGAGTAGCCTACAGTCACCTCATTTAAAAAAAAATTCTGAAGACTTTTCTTTTCGAATTGGCTCCCCCCCCCCCGCTGATTCCTCGGAGATCCGACGCCCAGTTGACGACTTAAGCTTTGACTCTCGACATTGAGCTTATTTCGATTTGGATTCTGCGCCGCTGAGCTCGTATCTCCGAGGATTTAAGCGCTATAGAAGTTAGCGAATTGATTGATCGATTTAATTGATGTTTGACGTGTATAGCAGCGCATCACGTGTTGCTATTTTGACAGTAGGCCTATTATTATTCATTTTTATGCCAAGACATAGGCCTACCATGTGAAACACACCTTCAAAGACAAAATGTATCTAAAACACATTTTAAAAGAGCAGATAATATGCCTGATCGCCTTGGTGGCACATTAAAAAACTTATAACCAGCGACACGTGTTTCTACGTTCATTCTACAGCTAGGCTAGATGTGAACATCAATTGGGCTCTTAGTCCTTCATTGTCGCCACCTATCTGGCAGATAATATTTAACTCTAGACCTAGCGTCCTCCCGTATACAATCTTTGTAGTATGCGTGTGCTTAGGATTTGTATGCGCCATTAACAGCCCTCCGATCGCAAGGGTACACAATGAAAATGCGGTCAAATCTATAAGGCTATGGCCCCTATCTAAAGTGAGATGCATGTACAGTTAATTAGATAAGAGGCAGCCCGCCACCAGGGAGGTTCGGTCGAATCCCCTTTTGCTGGAAATTATACTTTTTGACGCGTTATTTTTTTTAATTCAGAATCACCCTTGGCAGCACATTCGCATGTAGCCCGAACACCCCTTTTCTAGTCTAGTCTAGTGACGTGCCCGAGAGGGGCTAATAATTTAAATGATTTTATCCGTAACCTGCAAAATCTAATATACCAATTAATATACCAGACAATGCTCGCCTATGTGGTTATAATGGTGTGTGACATTATTTTTTAAATTTTCCAAACCAATGGGATTAATTCTGTTTACAATATCTGCAAGTCTAATCTACTCTCTCCTATTCAGACCATCTTGCCGCATCAGGTCTGACAGTCAGACCACTGGTGTGACCTTACCAACAGGTGTGCGTTAAAGCTGTACGAACAGGAGGGGTGCGAGCAACATGAATATTCATTATGACGTCACCGGTTTACTGACTGCACTGTGAAAGGTCACACTCAAGGAGTCTGCCGGTTGCAGACAATTTGATAGATCAAGATGATTCAGACAGAATCATCAGCATATAAATTAAAGACATCATTTAGGATCGTAAATCGTTATCCCTTCGCTTCCACGTTCGTGTACAATTAGCTCATATTATTAACATACAAGCAGCCTTGGTGAAGATAATTATTCATATCCAGAGTGCAAAAGAGACATATCTGAACAAGGGCGATATTAGCCAAATTAAAACATAGATACTTGATAATTTTGACTTTAAAAACGGTCTTTTTTCATAACGATTGTTAAAACAACCGCTTAAATGTTTCATGACAGGGTACGTAACCTAGTTTATGATATCTTAGCAATAACAAAGTATTCTAGCTCTGTTTTACCTTTTTAAAACAGTTAGAATTGGCTGACGATAAATTCCGGCGTGGGGCTCAAGGGGTTATTCTGTGACTAATACTTGAATTGTGTACCACGATTATCGGAGTGGGGTACTAGCATGTAGGCCTACACCTCTCTGCAGCCTCCCGGCGGGAGGGATGCTCTCCCGGTGTTGCATGGTGTGATGTTGGATCAGCGTTGAGGATTGGGAACCAACAATGTACAGGCACTGGAGCGATGTCTTGCGTGAGTTGGCTTTGGGATTCAGGTACAAATTGTAGGGTTATCGGCACTTGGAAACAAGGAGCCTATATAGTGTAACATTAGGCCTATGTGTGTCATTTTATATGAGTGATTAAAATAACGTTAACGTAGGCCAACCTGCAAAGTCTTTGTGTCATTTCTTGAGCTAACAACAACTAATATCATCCAGTCATATTCCATCAAGCAGTTATGGAAAAGGCCATTTTCAAACACACTTTTAATGTTATCAGAGATAATAATTTATGAGAAACCTACATGTTTTAGAATCTGGTTATATGCCTGGTCATAGCACCACCCATCAGCTCGTCCACCTATGTACCATTTTTCTCTGAAGCTTTAGACAATGAACAAAATTGAAAAAACGAAGGTTAGTATTCGGTGATATTTTGAGAGCTTTTGATGTAGTGTGGCATGCTGGCGTTATACATAAACTGAATAATTTTGGTATAACCGGGGAACTTAATTCCTTGTTTTCAAGTCTTTCTGAACGTGAACAGAGGGTAGTACGGGTTTACATCATCTTGCGGCGGCTTGCAAGCCGGCGTACCCCAAGGGTCGGTTCCAGGTCCTCTGACATTTTTATTTTTTATTGATGACTTCAAATATAGTTTAGAGTCAACTTTGAGTTCATTTGCAGATGACAGCCTTTTTTGTAAGTTTTCTAACAATATGCATAACTGTAACTTAGCGTTAAACAGATTTGTGTCGCATTGACTCCTGGTCTAAGCAATGGCAGGTTATGTTTGGTGCAGAAAAAACTTGTGACATGGTTCTCTTTTTAAGGCCAAGTTCTGACCCCCCAAATCCTCTAACATTCTCAGGTATAGCCACCTGAAGTACGTCTCCACACACAAACATCACTCTCAGCAGCGATCTAAAATGGACTACCCATGTAAATGATATATATTTATTCGCGCTGAACAAAGAATCTCCAATATGTACTCATTGTCCTTTAAATTAAATAGGAAAACCTTAGAGACTTTATACTTCAGTTTCATTAGACCAATCTTAGAATACGCCTATGTACTTTTAACAAATTTAACTTGGAAGTGTTTCTCTTCAATTGAAAAAGTTAAAAAAAAAACGAGCAGGTAAAATTGTATCTGGTGCTATTAAAGGTACCTCATATGATGTAATAATTTCGGAACTAGGGTGGGAGCCATTCAATGCTCGACATAACCGCAGACAATTAATATTTTCCCCGATATTGTTCATAATCATACACCAGCCTATCTTTGTGAAGATCTGCCTCCTTCCGTACGGTACTTGTAAGCCAGGAACACCGTACCAACACACAAAACGCTGTCCTCGATGCATGACGTGATTGTAGAACGTGAGAAACCAAGACATAATTATGCTAAATATAAAGACCAGAGAAAGACCAAAGAACGTCGCTCACTGTTCCCCGGCAGCGTGCTCGAGCATACACAGGTCAGGAATTCGACCGGCTTATGCATAACACTTAACCCTTCATGTTCAAGGATCGGAATTAACCATCCTATAAGAAACACATATTAACAAGGTGACATGAGCATCGGCAGTCCGCCATAATAATGGTTACCAGACAGTAGTTTCAATAGGAGCCTACTTCGATTTGTGTGTGTTGATATTGTGATCCAACATATTATGATCTGTTGCACAACGCAAGGGACACAATCGAGAAGAGCATATAATTGTTATTCTTACTTACACAATTATTTGTGATCTAGCTCCGAGCTGATTGACAGATATGATAAAATGTAATAAAATTCAATATTGTATTCACCATCATATAAAGTAGGCCTACAAAACACGGAATAAATTATTTTTCATATTGAGCATCACGCATCAGGAACAGTCTACCGCAATCTACTAGAAATGCTCCCTCCCTTCCTAGTTTCAAGACACATAAAGGGATGGGACGAGCTACCTGGAATAGATGTGGCTGCTTCACCATAAAAAATAAATAAATATAAAGGAATATAAATAATGTGGTGTAAAAATATATAGGGGGATAACTAGCGAAGTATAGGCCTACTATGATAAGTGTGATAAATAATGTTTATATAGAAGAATTCAGGCTTGCCTATTTTATAGATTTATATGTATTCTACGGATATCTCCATATGTTTTAAAATTATAAAGACGTATTTTTCTATTAGGTCGATTCTACGGATTTCTTGAAAATATATTCTTACGCAAACCACATTTTTCCCTTCTTTTTTTGTGAGGCACATTTAACTCTTGGAGCCCTACGAGACGCCCAGAGCGGCTTTATTATGACGTCACAATGCGTCAAAAAAAATGTACCAAAACTGAAATGTATTCTGTCGCAGCAGTCAGATTTATAAAAATATATAACCTAGAAACTATTTTAGTAGTTTCATGCATAATTTAGAAACTATAATAGGCCTATCTCTTTTTTGAGAAATCTATGTTTTCCTTGTACTTGACTTTGATATATTTATCAGATATCAATACGCGGCTACTATTGAGCTAAAATGTAAATTTGATAAAATTAAAACTTGATGACCTTTGGTGACCTCTGGCGACCTTACGCATGGTCTATAGGTAGGTGACCGGTGGTCCAAATTGGTAGACCTAGGTATATGTTAAGATATTAGCATGGTTGTAGCTTTTACGCTCTCGGGAGAGCCAGATTGAAAAATAAGCTATATTTTCAATATCTGCCTCCAGACTATCACACTCCGGCTGAGCGCGCATACAATGCAAAACCAAAAATTCATTGCTAAAACTATGATGTAGCCTAACAAACAATAGTCACGGATATTTTTAATTTAATTATTTTAATGTAGACATCTGCTTGCCAAATCAAGATCACAAGGATTAACTGACGTGTTGATTTAAAAATGTAAGTCGTTTGATGATAATGGTAGTTTTCTTAGCGTACAATCCTGGCTCAATGCCGGGCCTTAGTCTCAGACACTAAGATCATGGAAACGTTAAGGCGCGACAATGACAATTATCTCCCTTTGGTGCCGTGGATCATTAAAACGTATGAAAATATTGGAGAGGTAACGTACGTTAACCAGGGTCGTGGAGTGGACAGGGTTAATTGAGCCATAAATTTTGTCTAATTACCAATAGCCGCGGGACGTTGATCAACACAGGCATGCAAGCGTGAAGGCGCGACTTCACTAATTGGGCTATTGATATCAAACAATATAATATTAAATATTATCTGATCAACAATAGCAGTCAAGGGGTTTCGTACTGTAAAAAGTGGTCCGTCTCCCGAATAGCGGGGGTGATCCGCTAAGGGTTAATCTTTAAGCATTACACCGATAGGAAACATTTTGAGACGCGTCCGCGACGCGAGGTGGTCCGCTGATTGAGGTAGTCCGAAACCGAGGTTATACTGTATTCCGGACTGAAAGAGTTAAAATTAACATAATACATACAGGGTCTATATGTTATTCTGATTAAATTAGCCTTTTTATGTTACAGTTGCATAATATGCTTGAGTGTGCCAAGCCTATTATTAAATCCATCCAAAACTACCTGTTCTCTGCAGTAGGCCCTATAAACACCAGTTTACAGATCTGCTGTTCCACATGCGGTAGTCCACTGTATTTCCATAATTTGAAGAACATATTTCACCTACCTTTCATTACCCCAATCCCCTCCCCAGGGTAGCATCCTATACAACGTTGGTACAACGTTGGCACGATCATTCCAGATTTGGAAACACGGAAATTTGAAGACAAAGAATTTTTTAGGAGACACGGGAATTTGGAGACATGGGAATTTTAACATTTGCACAACCATACCAGATTTGGGTACTACCCACCCCCTCCCCTGTGTAGGATGTGAGAAAATTTTGGAGACACTAGAATTGGTTGTTTTAATGCTGTTAATGTTGTACAAGGTTGTATTAAAAACCGTGCACAAACACCAACCCACCAACAAAAATGTGTCTTTTGCAAGTTGTTTAAACTTTGTAAAAACTTTGTAAAAAATATCCTTTTAGGACTTTTAGGTGGATTTTTACACACTTAATATTTTTTTCACATCATTTTTTTACTGGTGTGTTTTTTTTACTCAAATATTATCTTAAGAAATAGATTTTGTTTTTAATATTTTTGTTTTGTAGTTTTAATGTTCTTATGTTCTATCTTTTTATCACTGGTGTGTTTTTTACACCAAATATTATCTTATAAACAGCCATTTGTGAACTACAGTAAGTTGATGTGTCTGTGTGTGAGATCTCTCTTCTATAAAACATTTGTCTTGTATTCAATATCTGTAGAAAAGTTGAGGTGTACCAGAGATAATATTAGATAAATCCAAACACCCTAAAAAAATTAATACAACCTAAAAATACTTACCCAACCTCCTTGGTTATAAATCAAATCAGTCAAATGATTAGCAATATATGAACCAATGAATATGGCAATGTCATCAATAGTAGTATACATTTCTTTTGAAACTGATTGTCTGACTAGGACACCACAGAAAGGGAAAAGTGAAATAATACGTCCCCAGTTACACGATTTATCCCGAAATAGATCATCTGCGATTGTTCGTAATGTAGATTTTTGTACAGTGTTATACAATATTTTGGTACGTTGGTTATACAATGTACCATTACTATTGTCAGAAATATGATAAATTAAATCCACAGCTAATATCCTGGATGTCTGACGAATGAATATATTATTTCTCTTAATAAGAGCCATGATTGTTGATCCTCGCCTGTCTTGTTCTCACATCTTTCCGCTGGTACCTCTTCATCTTCTTTTCTGAGACCAACTTGATCTGCAGCGGCAGCATTTCCGCTTCCTGGTGGAGTAGTGGCACAAGGAGGTAGAGTGACAGTTGTCCTCGTTCCGCTCTGTCATTCAGGCGATGGTGCCACCTCTCCACGTCGTTGTTGGTCCGTGTCGCCAGGTTAAACACAGACCAACTGGCAGGAGGCCACACCGTGCTCTCCATCCAGGTGTTTATGGAACGCCAAACCGGACTTTTCCTGCTACGTTTATTTAGTTGGCCACATTTTCATTTGTTCATGCATACTTTTTTTCTGGTTGTGTTATATTCCATTTGTTGGTGCTTATATTTATTTGTTCCTGTATAACTTACGTTTCCTTTGTGCAGTTTGTATTTGTTGGTGCAAACTTTTTTTTGTCCCTGCTAGTTTTCAGTTTGTCTATGCTTAGAATTATTTGCTTGGTGCCGTATTTCGTTCGTCGTGCTGTTTTCTGTTCGGCATGCTAGCGACATCTGGTGCTGATATTGTAAGCTGTAGCTGTCCTTTTGTTAGCATAGGCGCCACCAAGTGAACGAGAGGGACTATTGACTTTCTGTCAGAAAATAAAGGATCCCAGCTATTAAAAAAAGTTTTAAATACGGAAGCTTCGTAGGTCTACTCAGAATTAAACAATGTATTTTAAAATTGTTTTGTACACACACTATATAATTCATCAAATTTAACACCTGACATAAGGCAGGCCTAACGTTATAATAAGAAAATATAAATCGACAGGGGCGGATTCAATATTTTTATAGGAGTGTATATAGGGCCTATATATAGCCTACATACTGCCATACACTCTAAACAGCATAGGTTCTTTAAAAAGAACCCTTCAGTGCTATTACCATGCAACCATGCAACCCCAGGAGAACCCTGCAAGGGGACCTATATATTGTTTAGAGTGTATAACATGTGACTTAAGTAGGAGGTTCGTGGGCATTCTCTCAGTATTTTTATTTTATTTCAGATGCTCTCTAGGCCTACTGCAATGAAACATGACAAGAAAAGACAGCTTTGTGTATTCGGCAGACGCTTGTATTCGGCAGACGGCAGACGCGACAGGCAGATGCGACAGGCAGACGCAGACGGCAGACGCAGATATAGTATAGCAGTATAGCAGATTCAGAATGTGAAATGTCGAAAGTCTTTTTGAAGTTGCTTAATCAATTATACGTACAGGGAAGACTGACTTTGCAGCTCTAGGCCTTGAAAATTACCCCCCCCCCCCACTCCCTGGATCCCCTAACATCCTATGAGGCCATGCCTTCCCAGCAAAACACGACACAATGAAACAATGTTGGTTTAATGATGGCCCATCGTCTTCGACGCTGGCCCAAAATCAAACCAAAATTGTTTCAATGTGTCGTGTTTACTGGGTAATTACTGCACTTCTAGGATGTTTACTATTGTCATTTTCATATACTACAAGCCACAAATTGCTGTCGCAATTCTTGACTTGTAGAGGATGAATATATATGAATGGGTGGCTGTCAAATGAAAAAAATATATATTCTGGCATAGAATTATTATAATGTATATTTATTCAAACAAAATAGTCTAAAGGTCTAATGCGAAAATAGACAAACACGACTATACCAACAGTTAGTGACAGTATACAGCAGACGTGTATCATGTCTCGTAGATGCACACTATACCCTGTAAACACGAGACATCCACCCAATGCCGCATCAATGCTGGCCAAACACTAAATTAGCACCGGGCGAGCGCCTCGTGTCTGCTGGGTTAGACCTATAGGCCTACTGATAAGAACACAAGGAATGTGAAATATCCCTGCAAGCACACGTCGACCCGATTAGGATTGAAATTGGGCCAGCATGGTAGACAATTGGCTTAGTATTGGGGTGGCGTCGCAGACGGTGGACCAGCATTACACCAGCACGGGAACGATGTGTGGTGTTTGCTGGGTTTAGAAATTACACAACGTTTGAACAATGAGGTAGTCAGGGCAGATCCTGAAATAAGAAAATAGTTTCCTCGTGCTTTTTTTACCCCTCGGCCCGAAGGGGTATTATCGTCCCCTTCGTGCGCCGCCGCCGCCGCACACACTCTTTTGGCTACTACACCAACATGGTGCAACAGATTAAATTCATAATTCATACAAACATTCAACCCCTCCCTGCACTTTTTTTTTACCCAAGGTCAAGGTCATAGGTCAAAGGTCAAGGTCATAGATTTAAAAAAAATCTTGTTAACGCGATAACTTGAAAAATAATTATTGGATCTCTCCATTTTTTCGCGTGCAACCAAAAACGAGGCTATGGCGGCCATCTTTATTTTTTAATTACAAAATTCCTTGTTAACGCGATAACTTGAAAAATAATTATTGGATCTCTCCAATTTTTATGTGATGTTGCCCATGAGTATGGAGATGACCTGATTAGATTTTCAGCTTTCAAACGAAAATCAAAATGGCCGCCACCTGGCGACTAATTTTTTTTAAAACTTTTTTTTTCAGAATTTCCTTGAAACCTGCTATATATATAGATTTTCGGGGTCTGCGAGTTAATTAGTATTGTCCGTTCTCATGTGAAACTGAAAACGAGACTGCGGCGGCCATTTTGGTTCTCCCAATTTTAATAAATCGTTCTTATTTTCAATTAATTGCCTTGAAACCTGGCATATATAGAGTCACTGCATGAGCCGAGGGGTATTTGAGTGCTTGCACGGTATTTTTTTGATATGTAGGCCTATATCACTTTAGAAAATCTAAGGCTTTAATTTAGGATTTGTAAAGGCCTTTATGATAAAAATACGTTTAGTGACATACCTAATTTTTTTTTTTTTGGGGGGGGGGAGCAGTAAAAAAAGATGCGGAGGGTGGTGACAATGGATTCGCCTGTAGACTTAGTTTACAATCATGGGACGTTGACCGAATGCTGGGTCAGCGTCGTTGGGCAATGGTTCAGCATTAAACCAATGTTTAATTATTGTATCTTGTTTGCTGGGAGCGTGTTTTCATAATATAAACTGCTTTTCTTCTTTCAACACCAAGGGAAGCTGTCAGGCCACAGTGCAATATCAAAAGAACTGTTATCATAATTACAGCTGTATATCCCATATATCACATTAGCGGTATTTTGATATGTGACATATTTATTATGGTAGTGGGATGTGTAAATTCCTCAAACACAGTCGACGTAAAGCCAAGCATCAAGTCTCTTTGGTTAGACGGAAATTCTGATTGCTCCACTTACGTAGCGCTGATCAGATTCACACTCAGACTCAGATTCAAAACATAAACATCGGATATTGGGAGGCTCTTGATACACGTGACTGACGATTTTGATCAAGCATGGACAGGTACGTAGCCCTATAATTCAATTACCTTATTAGACCCCCCCCCCCTTATCAATTATTTACTAGTAGTATAGTAGTATTTAGTTGTTCTCAGCTGAATGAATAAGGCGATTACCCGACCGACCCTATGTGAACCCCCTGACCTACCTCGCATATACACCTTTACAATGAACCCCTAATAAAGTGACACATCAGGCTAAAATCATCAAAAAATCTTTATTTTTTTTGGCTTTTTCTTTAATGAGGCCATACGATGTGAGCATAGCCATAGACTAGAATTGGAAGTCTCTTAAATTTGGGGTTGCTGTGGCAACGTAGCAGGTGTATCGAAAGCCCCATTTACATGTATCATGTTTATCAGTTATTCCTGTATTTCTTATTTTGGACATGCATGTCCGAAATTAAATTTCGTCCTTATTACTCGCCTAACTGGTAAATGCGCAACATAGTGCCTACACTTTTAAAAACCCCAGCAATTATAGTCTATGGACATGTTCACATTTTATGGCCATAATAAAAAGCCAAAACAAAAAATACTGAGTTTTTGTTGATTTTATATAGCCTGATTGTGTCGCTTTAATTTTTAAATAGTAGGCCATATTTACCGTAGCTGAGCAGCAGCAAATAAATGATAATGAGTTAATGACTACACGAATAAATGAATGCTTGCCTAAAAAGATATTTTAAGTAATTAAATTAAAGATAAACAGCGATTATGAGAACGGGAACTCTGAATAAATAAACAAATTAAAAAGAGAAAGAATGAATAGACAAACGGACGAACATACGGGCAGACGGACGCACGAGCAAATGAATTATTAAGAAAGAGCAAACCCGACAATAGCCCGCCGCCATTAATGAACTTGAAGATATCGCGCCCACAAGGTCAAATTATTGACGTAAAATGCGAAAAATTGCAGTAAATCGGCCATTTTGATTTTTTTTCGGTCATTATCGAACTTGTCCGAGAACTTCTTATTAGTGCCATGTATCACAAATTCAGCAGGATACATAATTTTTTTTTGAAGTTATCACTTCCACAAGGTCAAATAATTTGACGCTAAATGCAAAAAATAGCAATACATTTTTAGGCATTGTTGAACTTATCTGAGAACTGGTCATTTGTAAAATGCATAGCAAATTTGGGAAGGATACATGAAAAAAATTTCAAGGTCTCGTGCCCACAAGTAAATGTTAACGCCGACGCCGACGACGCCAAACTTCAATTGCAATAACGCCCCTTTTTTAATTAAAAATTCTAAGGCGGACTAATGACCGCATGAATGAATGAGCGAACGGACAGATGTACGAATGAAATGATGAATAAATGATTGAATAATTGAATGAATAAATGAATGAATGAATGAATGAATGAATGAATGAATGAATGAATGAATGAATGAATGAATGAATGAATGAATGAATGAATAAATGATTGAATGAATGAATGAATGAATGAATGAATGAATGAATGAATGAATGAATGAATGAATGAATGAATGAATGAATGAATGAATGAAATGAAATAATAAAAGATTTAAGCAGTGTTAAAGTTCAATGCAAATACATTAAAATATATTTGTTAACACAATATGTTATGTGTTGATCGATAGAGAAGCTACAATATAGTCTGACAGGTTTTTGCGGCTTTGTGTATTCGGCAGACGCTTGTATTCGGCAGACGGCAGACGCGACAGGCAGACGCAGACGGCAGACGCAGACGCAGACGTTCGTATAGCAGATTCAGACTTTGAAATCTCGAAAGTTTTGAAGTCTTTTTGAAGTTGCTTTATCAATTATACGCACAGGGAAGACTGACTTTGCATCTCCAGGCCTTGAAAAATACTCCCCCACTGGATCCCCTACCACCCTAGGAGACCATGCCTTCCCAGCAAACACGACACATTGAAACAATGTTGGTTTAATGATGGCCCATCGTCTTCGACGATGGCCCCACATTAAACCAACATTGTTTCAATGTGTCGTGTTTGCTGGGTAATTACTGCACTTCTAGGATGTTTACTATTGTCATTTTCATAATGTTGAATTATTATATCGTGTTTGCTGGGAACGTGTTTTCATAAACTGTTCTCCTTCCTTCAACACCAATGGAAGCTGTCAGGTCACAGTGCAATATCAAAGAAACTGTTATCATGATTCCAGCTGTATATCCAATATATCACCTTAGCGATAGCTTGATATGTGACACTTTTTTACGGTAGTGGGATGTGTAAATCCTCCCAAACACAGTCCCAGCCTCGAAACTCAACGCTCCAGTAAACACGATACCGGGGGGGGGGGGGGTGATGGTGGTCGGGTAACCTTGACCTAATTTCAAGGTTACGGGAAACAAAATGGCTTGTACGTGTGATAACTTCATAACACATCGAGCCTTCATTTTGTTACCTCATGGGCATGATACTAATCTGAAGGTCGATTTTGACATTTAGTGATCTTGACCTAATTTCAAGGTCAACAAATCACGGAAACCAAAATGGCTTGTAAGCGCTATAACTTCAAAACGCCTTCACTTAGGGCCTTCATTTTTTACCTCATGTGTAAGAAACTAATCTGAAGGTCAAGTTCGACATTCAGTGACCTGGGAGTATTCGCGAGATTTTATTTTTCGCGGATTTCGCGAAAATTATAATTATGCGTGTTATACTTATCACCGATATCGAAAATTTGCGAATTTTATACTTTGTAAATGTAAAAAGTCCACAAATCACAAATTCGCGACAATCTAAACACGCGAAAATTACCAGATTTACAATATATATGGTGAATTTGCCGTCTGCCGAATACACACGTCTGCCGAATACACACGTGTCGCGTCTGCCGTCTGCGTCTGCGTCTGCCGAATACACAAAGCCGGTTTTTGCACACTTCCTCGCGATTCTCTTGTAAATATAGACCTATAAAAAATTGATCAATGTCGGTCTTTTGTAAGAAATTGATACTAATAAATGTGGCATGGATAAACAGTTCATTCCGCACTTTTGTGTAGCCTACATAAGACACCTTATGATTGTATGGACCTCGTACTCAACATAGTTATCACATAAATTACAAAATCTCTGGTCAGGTGTAGGCATATAGGCCTAAGTGGACTTGCTGAACCCAGGACCCGGAACCCAAGACAGCAGCGTCGTCTAGAATGAGATCATGTCTTAGCACGACACATTGAACCAATGTTGACTGGCCACCGTCTACAGCGCTGACCGCTATCTCGGCCCGAGCTTCCCCTCCGTCAAACAAACACGACCCGCTGACAGATGGCTTGCAGATCACCCTCTGTAGACTTGTCATGCAGATATTCTTTCTAACATAGTGTCATACGTGATACTCTTTATAACATGGTGTCCTGATTTCAAATAAGCTGTCAACAAGCGCATAGTATGACGACCATTAATTCACAATCTACAATATCCAACAAAGTATATTGAGATATAATGAAAAATCAATGTAAAAAATAATCAAAATGTCGTCTTTTTTTATTTTATTATACCGCCGACCCTATATAAACTGATATATAAATTGAAATATTAATGCAATTTTTGCATATTTCAAATAAAATAAATCGACACTTCAAAAGGTTTTTTTTTGCATAAGTTACAAAATATAATCAAAAAGTTTTATTTTTTTCCGACTGCCTGCTCTGAATGTTAAATATAAATTCTTGAGAATCAATTTATAAAAAAACCCGTGGCCTGAAGATCTACATCACAGGGATTTTCATACCTAACACTATTAACACTGGCACAACTAAACCAAATATTTATAATATTGACGCTCCAATAATTTCATATTACAGGCCAATTCTCATCAGGTTCGTGTGGAAAAAGAAACCGTATAAAGCATTCTTTTTCCAGAGAGAATCGAGGATCTCCTCGCTCTTTGAGTACATCGAGCAAGACTGCTTCCTAGAGGCACGTGGCCTTTGCATCGCAAGCGGTCATGGAACAAAAACCATAGGCCAGGTTTTTGACACAACTCGACGTCACGCTTGATATTATTACAATGCAGGATTGCACAGGTAGGCTCCACTCATCCATTATACCACTGCCACCCGTAGCGCTGCTTATGGGAAGCTATTCTTGTTGCGATATGGTGCTGCTCAGCATAAGAATAGCTTTCCATAAGCAGCGCTACGGGTGACAGTGTATTATACTACCATCGTAAAATCTGCAAAATGCATCGAACTTGAAGTACAAAAGAGCTCCCTCAAAATGAAGTTGAAAGACGTAATAAATCAGCAATATCTAAATTACATAATTTATATCATTAAATTACGTTTAATGGTAATTTATTATGTCTTTCGACCTCAATGTTCAGCTTCTGGACAATCTGCTTTAATTGCTAAGAAAATCGCGATACGAGTTTAATTCATTACCATATTTCTATTTATATGTATGTAAAATGTGTATAACACATATACTTATTATACAGAGATGAACAATTTTAACTTTCAGCAGTGTACATCAATGTATAATAATTATGTATTTATTGTCCAGAAGTATAGGTCTATGCCCTAATTTATGACGGATATAATAATGGTAGTAAACCTTTTGTGTCAGTGAGATATTTTGCATTGCTTTACTTTCAGACATACATGTATACAAATATACGCAAATTTAACTTTCGTGACAACACCTTTAAACAATGTAACATGCACACTATCGTACTGTTTTTCAGACATGTCTGTCGCTAAGACAGAGCCCACATATACCAGTGACAGTGATATAGAGATTGTTGCAGTGGAAATGCCTCTCTTATCATCGACCTTGACGCAGGTTGTCCAAGTGAAGTGCTGTTCACGTGTAACGTGAGTGAAATTTCAGTTCATGTTTATCAGTTTTCAACTTATATATTTGTAGATATTTTTTGTCAAATAAACGAAATGTCGCTCTGTCTTACTGATATTCAAATTATTTGCTTACAGATCTCCTGTGGGTTCCCTCTACATGCATTGTGGGAAGGTAAAGTCAATGGAAGGTCCAGCTGAGAAAGTGAAGCAAGAATCGCTTGATGCATCAGACATAACAATACAAACTAAAATAGGGAATGCAAAGGTGGAATCGAATGATAATTCACCAGGTGGATTAGAGGAAGACGAATTGTCATCTCTACCTGACCCTCACTCCCCACTCACAATAAGCAAAGGACACCGAATCCAGACGGCAACTCTTCTGTCCGAATCGGACTCTGATGATGATATATCGGGCAGTCTGAGGAGGCCGATTTATGCTTCCTCATCTGACAAATCACCTTCAACGACCCGTTTTAAAAAAACGTCCAAGGCATGCGCAAGCTCGCCAGAAAAGGCCACTGCCCCTCTTCGAAACAGATAGTCCCTCAAACAGTTCAACTGATTCTGATGATGACATATTAGGCCGTCCGATGAGGCACGCTAGCCCCATATCTACTTCCTCATCAGAAACATCACAATCAAAGATTTGTTTAAACAAACGTCCAAGGTATGTGCGAGCCCGCCCGAAAAAGCCACTGTCCCTTTTCGAATCAGATAATCCATCGAGTAGCTCAGGTGCTTCTGATGATACATTTGACCGTCCTATGAGAAATTCTAGACCCACATCTGCTGCCTTATCAGAAACATCATCATCGCAGAGACCACTGGCGCCCTTCCAATCAGATATTCCTTCAAACAGCCCAGGTGCTTCTGTGGTGTCCATTAGTGTTGGCGAAAACAAAAAACAGTACGCCATGACTGCCCATATGGATGTTCCACATTCTCGCAGCGATGATGATCCTGAAGTCCTGATCGTGGACAAAAGTCCTGCAAGAACAGGTGATTCTCTATTTCGAAGACAGTGGCCAACTATTCCCAAAGTTAACAACATCGAATGTTGGGCAGCCAAAGACATCATCAATGTACTTTGTAACGTGGAACAAGACAAAGTATGTTCCACTGTCCAACAGCAATGTGGAGAATCGAAATCATTTATCGTTGACCTTGACAGCCTTCTAGACTCCAAAGACATCACGGGTGCTGACAATGGAGCGTTTTTTCGGCCGGCTACCCGTAAAACCAAGGTAGGCCTACACACAGAGGATGGAAATGTGTATGTAGTACGAAGACGCTTCTATTCTCACAAAGGAACAACAAATTTCAAAAGTGACGTGTATGAAATTTTGGACGAAAATGGTAATATACATCGCTACGCAATGCTTCAATATCGCTTTCTAGATGGAGTCGAAAAATCTATTGTCTACACCTCACATGGTAATTGCAAAAAGGGTGGGGCATTCATGCCAAAGAGAAGGAGTGTGACAACTCAAATGAAGAAACTTTCTGAAACATTGCCACCAGCAAAGGTGGTGTCCACTCTTCTGGTTGAGCAAGGCGGGGCTGAGAAAGTGACCAATATCTCAAGCACACCACGTGGTGGGCAACAAGCTAGGAATGTCAAGAGGAGGGTTGCGGATCCTCACAGATCAAAAAGTGGTCCGGCAAAATCATCTGACTTTGGCGCCATGCTTAAATTGAGCACGCAAGGGGATTTTGTCAGATCATTTGAAATTTCTAAAGGAGGCCATCCGCGTGCTTTCTGTTCCACTCAGCAGCAGCTCCACGACGTGGAGAAGTACTGCACAGGTGAAAATGGTTCCCTTTTACAGATTGATCCAACATTCAGTATAGGGTCATTCTATTTAACATTAACATACCACATTTCGACACCCAAAATTCGAGAATGCTGACAATGACAAGGAAGTACTCATGCCTGGCCCATATATGATGCATGCGTCAAGAACAGAAGAGGACTATGAGTATCTTGCTCGACACATGTCAAATGCACTTAAGAACAAGACGATCCGTTCGTGCGGAACCGATGGTGAAAAGGCAATAATGAATGGCTTTCGCAAGTGCCAATCATTCCGTGAATCCACATGGCTCATCTGCATGATACATGCTCGTGAAAACTGCCAGAGAAAAATGACAGAAATAGGGATCGGTAACAAAACAATGCAGAAAATCTCGAGACATATATATGGGATTGAGAAAGACACAACAGATGGTCGAAAACGGCGCTTAGGCCTAGTGGATGCAGAATCCGAACAGGTTTTTGATGACAAGCTAAACATGCGTATGGGCCAGTGGGACACACTTGAGCAACACGATACATCTAAGGACCCAGTGTTCAGCCAGTGGTTTCTTAAATACAAAGCTGAAGAGTGCAAGACCACTATGTTAGCACCAACCAGGCGTGTGGCTGGACTTGGAGAGATTCCTCGACAGTTCACTACAAATGATATGGAATGTGCCAACCTGAAAGTCAAGCGTCAGATGGACTGGGCGAAAAAGAGCTGGGATCAGGCAGCAAACCATCTGCAGAAGCTTGTCTTGACTCACTATGAGGAGTTAATTAGGGCTATATACAAAAAGGGGAAGTTCAAATTGGCATGAACATGAACTAGAGCCTTATGAATGGCCAACAATGGACATGGATGCTAGGAGAAAGCACTTACAGAAAGCAGGTCTTAAGCTAGTCCCCATAGTCGGGTCTCTGTCGATCCTCCCAGAAGAGAGCGGAATTACTGGATACCCCCTTAGTCTCCTAAATGATGTCTGGGCCAGCAACACAAGACGCTGTTGATTTAATGTTGGTCCAGAGGCGGAGACGATGGGCCAACATTAATCCAAATTGGTTCAGTGTCTCGTGTTTGCTGGGTAGCGGTAGGGCTTATATGGGCCCTTCGTGTTGATAGCGGCGTGTACTGAGGCTAAAAATATGCTACAGGCCTACTGTAGATCTGGTAATATTCGCAAGGCTTTATTTTTTCGCAAATTTCTGAAAATTTTAATTATGAGTGCTATACTTATCATCGAAATCAAAAATTTGAAAATTCTAGACTTTGTAAAAAGTCCCCAAATCACAAATTCGCGAAAATCTAAACACGCGAAAATTACCAGATCTACAGTATATGTGGTGAATTTGCCGTCTGCCGAATACACGCGTCTGCCGAATAACACACGTCTGCCTAATACATACATGTCGCGCCTGCCGTCTGCCGTCTGCGTCTGCGTCTGCCGAATACACAAAGCCAGAAAAGACACAGTATATATATATGATTGTATAAAAAATATTGTGGCAAAATTTTAAACATAAAACACTGCAAAAGGGTGGATCCGAACCACTAACATGTAGATCTATGTTAGTTTAAGAATCCCGACAAAAACGACAAAAACTTTACAGCCTGCATATGCTGTTATCATCATTTAGGACATAATAGGCCTATTTCCTTTTGTTGGGATTCAAAGATAAATGAGCGAATCATGCAGCCTTGCGTAGACGCCAAGCTAAACATTGAGACAACCCAGGTTCAACGTCTGCTATTTCTGAAAACACATCGGTTACCATGGCGATGCAGCATTGCTGTCATCACAGTGTCATCGCTTAGACATAAATTAGGGTGCATTGGGTGCATGTGCCAGGGACTATAGCTGTGTTGACACTGGGATTATATTGCAGTACACCCCAACAAACATGAGACATCTACCCAAAGTTGACTGACCAATTGATCCAACAATGGATCAATGTTCACTGAGAATCCTATCCTTTTACGTAGTGCTGGTTTAATGTTGGTCCATCGCATACGACGCTGATTATAAAAAAAATATTCGCCCCCTATCGACAGGGGCGTGCACAGGGGGGGGGGGGGGTCAGAGGGGTTCTGACCCCCCCTTGAACTGAAATTTGAACCCCCATTTTTTTCAAAATTTAACCTCTTCACCCCCCCCCCCCCCTTTGACGGAGAGCTGCGCACGCCCCTGATCGATTAATATAATTATTCATATTAGATAGATAGGCTAATCAATAAATGTAGTCCAGTAGAAATTGACATGGACCCGGGAATTTTCACAGCAGCCTTTTTTTTGTTTTATACCTAAATACACCTGCAGCAACAAAAAAGCCCCCCAAATGACGAGTGTAGACCATGTGACCAGATGAGAAAAAATCAGTATGATTGAATAAAGTTCAAGGTCGACAGAGCTCAAGATGTGGAATTATTATGACCCGTGCCCAAAATTAATTAAGCGCCTCTTTTTAAAACGTCTCCAATTTTTAAAAGAATAAAAAATCACTTATATTGGTGTTTTCTTCCAGTGAAGTAGGCCTATATCATATAAATGTTTTTTTTAGAAACATTAGGGGTGATCAAATGTTATATTTGTACCATTAGAGCCAAATTCAATATCAGTAACGTAATATTAGTAAACATGCCACAAAATCCGGGAACCAAAATAATTTCATTTTTTCTGGATTGTTGGAATTTTTCACATACCCGGTAGGCCTATAATGATGACCAACAGCATCATTTAAACACTCAAAAGATAGTGCAGACCCTGTGATAAGGTGGAAAAAAATAGATTGGATAAAGTTCAAGGTCACAAGAGGTCAAGATGTGGCATAACATGATCCCTGATCAATCCCTGATCAAATGTCAGCACCCCTGAGCATTAAAACAGCGCCAATTTTCAGGGGACTTACAATTTACTCATTATGTGTTTCATTCTATTAAAGTTCGTCTTATAATTTTTTGTTAAGAAACAATAGGGATGATCATATGTTTTATTTGTATTATCAGAGTCTTATTCAATATTAGTATTATTAGTAAGCTGAACATAATTTCTAGATGACCGTTATATTTTCACATTTTCACGAATTTGGAATATTTGATATTTAAAGATAATATTATATAACCCTAGAAACAGTAACATGGTACCACATTGATCGACGTAGGCCTACTTGCGAATAGAGAATAGATACAGTATTAATGAGATGGAACGAATCTAAGTAGGGCATACAACAGTCAACACTGAGTTGTTGAGTTCATAATATCATGATTATTTTACAGGCAACATATGACACATATCCTCTCATCACAAGTAGTAAACGAAAGAGACTGATCTAATTGATTTAACTCATAGCAGTCTAGGTCCGAGCTCAGCTCGGACCTGGCATTTATGACGCTGCAGTCTAGGTCCGAGCCCAGCTCGGACCTGGCATTAATGCTTAGCCATTCACCAAATGACATCACTCGCGCAACTATGAACCAAGTATGGGGAACCTGAAAAATAAAGAGTTGACATGTCTGCATCACAACTGTTTCCGAAATAAAAATCGAACTCCAGGCTCAGATGAATACGAGGCTTTTGGTATTCCCCAGATGAGTTGGGAATGGCAAATTTGGTGCATCTCAAAATTTGAAATCCAGTATGCATCTCAGGTAATTTAGAGAGATTTCTAAATCTCATGGTAATAACTTATTCACCCTATTATTTTGTTTATAAAGACCTATTGAATACTTCTTCCAGCCATTTGTGATGTTTTTTAATATATTTCATGTGAATTGATATAATGTTGTACTCCTGAATCCCCGTGAATCTCAAAAATACAATTTTTAAACAAAATTTCCAAAAATTTGACTACCTAATTAGCATATTCAAAATGGCTGTCGGTTGGCATGGCAACATCACATTGGCCGTTTAAATGAAGTATATTCTGGATATACATTGTATGTGTGTTCGTATGGTGTATGGGAGATACATATGCTATAATTCTAAATTTCTATTAAAAGTAGGAGAATATGTCTCAATATTGCAAAAATGACCAGACCACACAGGCGTCCAATGTCAAAACGGCCAGACTGCTATGAGTTAAATGTTATTTAATGTAGGCCTACACTATGGAATATTGTGACTGAACTGTTTGAACACGTCCGTCTGTAACCAGTACGTGAATTAATGGCCCTCCACGAAAGCATGGTGTATTCATTGTTTCCTTAATCCTTTCCATGCGGCTCCCGAATCCCAGCCGGGATCGGAATAGGCCTACACTCCTTATTTGCGGGTCCCAGACCCCAGCCGGGATTATGTATGGGATTAGTTACAGGTTAGGCCTATGACTGGTAATCACAGTACTGACAAGGCCATGTGTGTGAATTGCCACCAAACTGTGCTGGGGAACATTCAGATGTCATCTTGTAACCCATGTATATAGAATGGACCCCTGCTTTACTATGGGGGGAGGGGGTATTAACCCCTTATTAACCTCTTAAACGCTGTAATCCCGTCACCATCCTTTAATACTTGGGGATGGGGTACTTGTAATGCCTAATTAGCATTCAGATGTCATTTTGTAACCCATGTATATAGAATATGTACCCCTGCTTTACTATGGGGGGTGGGGGGGTATTAACCTCTTATTAACCCAGTAAACGCTGTAATCCCGTCACCACCCTTTAAAAACATGATCCATATGTCTAGTCGCAAATAATAACATGATCTGGGATTGTTATTTAACTAAGTAGCCCCTCAAGGTCATGCCAAGGTTACGTCAATACACCAAGCGTTTTAATATGTTTTATCGATTCAATTTGGGAAGATAATTAAATAAAATCTTTGTTCTTTTCGGCAAGCATGATGTGGTGGATAAGGGGTGGCCAAGCTCTACCTTCTAAGTCCTAATGTCAATTATTCTTCTGTCTGAGTTTGAGTCTGTCTTTGTATTTCATTTTCTGATACATGTGTTTACCAGTCGAATTACCAAAACAATTATATCACAATAAAATATTACAGACCTAATATAAAATTATTCATTCAATCATGATATTCCTATCAATCAGTTAAATTTGATAAAGCACTTAATTATGTCAATGAACTCTAATAACATGACAGGGGATGCAATGTGTTAATAAAGAGTGAAGAGGTGTGATGTAACAGAGAGCGGGGGTATGGTTACGATAACTAGCTTTGGCATACTGGTCAATACAACACCACCAATTTTAGAAATAAAACAACATGTAACTTGTTATTATTTGACAACACGCATAATCTATTTCAATGATTCACTGATGATTTTTTTTATTTTTCATTCAATGTTAGTTCAGCTTTAATTTCGCGCGATACTTTATTGATTTATTTGTTTACGCTACAACAAATATATAAAGATTATACAAAATATCCAATGTAATGACCAAAATTTAACACGAAGTCCTGTTAGAATACATGTCAAAATAAATAGTTTAGTTGATTCTGATTGATTTACTACTTATATAAAAATGATTTCATATATAAAATGTGTTGTTTATTATTCTAACAATAAAATAGTTTGTGCTAAAATCAGATAATTTTATAGCATACTAAGTCCGGAATTAGGAAGGAATTTGAAATTAGGAATTGGAATGTGAATTGGAATTATAAAAAATGAAAATAAAGTAATTGGAATTAGCCTCGGAATTTAAAAAAAGGGATTGGATCAGGCATTTGAATTAAAAAAAATGGAATTGAACCCAGGTCTGTTCAATGGCAAATATTGAGCAAAATAACATTTATCGTACAAAAAACAGACACATAAAATGGGGAAAATTTGTTTATTAAAAATAAACATCAAATTAAACGACTACAAATAAAAAGGGCTTCACTTCAAATGTTGTTAATGTAAACGTGGTTGTAACAGAGTGAAGCCCTAAGACCAAAATAGGTATAAATTTACTTGACAGTCAGTTAACAGGATTAACCAGTGAATATTTATACATGTCTCTAATTGATCTAATCTACTATGAATATTTATACATGTCTCAAATTGATCAAATCTACTAGGACTATTTATACATGTCTCTGATTGATCTAATCTACTATGAATATTTATACATGTCTCTGATTGATCTAATCTACTATTTAAATGTGAACTTTGACTCTTGTATCATTACAAACAAATTAGATAATATCAACCAAACTACCAATAACAATCTAGTAATTGTTCACACAAAACCAAACCTATCAATAACAATCTACTAATTGTTCACATTATTATATTAATGAACATTGACTCTTGTATCATTACATACAAATTACATAATATTGACAAAATCTATCAATAACATTATTAAACAAAATTATCTGTTGTTGAGGAGGGTATGAAAACGGTCAGAAAAAAAATGAACAAAAAACTTGCAGCGGATGGAAGCGGGAGGAGGTGGGATTTTCTTGATAGACATAGAATCTGCTATATAAATTTATATTTCTTTCGGATTAATTTTTGGCTTGAACCACCCTCAAGATTTCATTGCTAAAAGAGACTGTTACAAACAAATCGAGATCCGAACAAACCACGAATTACATAGCTTGGGATTCGCCTAAGATTAATAATCTATTTTGTGTCCGATAAAAAGAGCTTTCATTTTACGAAAACTCTGTATTTTGTGCGATAGCAAGAAAATACTTTTGACCCCTCAAAACGAAAAAGTGTTTTTAGTTTTTCATAATTTGTTTTGAAAAAAACCTTCGAACATGAAGTCAGGGTACTGATACAGTTCTTCAACAGAAGGCAGCACAGAACGAAAACACATTCACTGTCAGAATTATGGGCACTGTTCTGACTAACTAGCTAACTAACTAACCTGTGCGAACTAGCCCCGGTCTCCCCTACAAACACTTGTAACTCGACTGTCCCTCTATTGTGATTAGCAACACATTTATGTCGTAATCTGGGGGGTAGTCCAGGGTAAATTACCAACGTCGCGCTAACGTCTAAGACGTTGACAAAACGTTGAGATCGTGACGCGCACCGACACTTTCATCACTTTCATCGTCTACTATATGTCGAACATTATCCTCTAATTATGCGTCAGGAATATACTGATATCGTTTTCTTCTGAAAGTGCTTATATCGCAGGTATGATGTTAATGTTCATGACTTATTTCTTTAGATATAGAGCAGTGGATGTTTCATTCGTAATTGTTATCTAATGATCTTGATTTATCATTGACCGCTCTTATGGTACCGCTCTTATGCTGCACGGACTGCTTCAAACGTAGCTTTCTTAACCCTCTCACTCCTCTCACCACCTTTTAGTACTAGCTGCGCAATTGACAGTGACAGACAGTGGGCCTAGGTGCTGGGATAATGACGTTAATAATACTGACGCAACGCCTGTACTGGTGGTGGAAAGGTTAATAAAATAGTTCCCATATATTGAGTGTCTTTACGTCGTTACACTAACAATTTACATGTAGGCCTATTTTATCAAATTATTATCAATAGTGCATCTCGTATATCACTGACTTGAATTGTCGTCTGTATTACGTCTTGCAATGGTAAAAAACTAATGCAAAATAGTATTGATGTTTCGTATTTGAATCATATTTTTTATTTTATTTTAAACACAATGTATATAGAGGCCTGATCGACGTATATGAAAAATGACATGACAATTTTTTTTATTTTACCTTTAAGCTCCGTCGTCGCCTTTAGGGCCTACTCATACCATGGCCTATTATAAAATGAAATTCATTGAATATTGAATACAAAATTGTTTAATTCCGCCCAATAAGGAGGCTTCGGAATTGTTTAAAGGTATTATAGAAATAAAAAAATCTATATTTTCATTTACATTGAGGTGTGAATTGCGCCAAGATGAATAAAATTGAGAAGAAATTAAGTGAAACGAACTTTAAAGTGAAGACAATATATTTAATAAACACAACAATATAGCCTACATTTAATTAAGTTGAATGATAATAATTTACATGTCGTCGACTTTCATTTAGGCCTACTATTAATATAGCAGTGCACGCTGAGCTGCAATAGCAAGTTTATGCTTACAAACTAATCTTCACCAAAACTAATAAGGGGAAATACTATCACGATGCATTGATAAGTCAGTTGTTGAGAAGTACGCTAATTGGAGCTAAATTGACATCTTTTTCCAAAAAGATATAGAATACCGATGCAACATAAATTCAAATGTTCAATTAATATCTTATAAAATTGTGCAAGGAACACAATAAGTTTATATACTAAAATACATTTACAGCTTTATAGTAGCTTAGCAAACACATGCAGTTTTGATGCAGGCCTCAGAAATTGACACTGATGTAATGATTTATAGGCTAATTTCTTACTTTTATATAATATCATACGATTCATATTGTGATATAATATGTTCCATTACGTTTAGGCTATTCTATGTCACTGAGATAGTATGTGTCTGTTTAATAGTTTGTTAACTAGCCTGGTAGATGATAAACCTTTATAGGCCTACTGTTGTAAGATCATTGTGTCTTTGATATTCGTGTGGGAACGCTGCACGTTGGTGATACGCTGTAACACCCTGTGTTGTGCACCTGACGTTAAGCTACGTTAGTCGGGACAGTCAGAGTCGGTCGTCACAACGTCTGACGTGGGCAATTAACGTCACACGTTAGACTTACAGTGGTGCACTAGGCCCCAGGACAGTTTATTCAGGACACATAGGCCTGCGGGTCATAGTGAGCACGAGTAACTGACAAATGTAGGTCGATGTTGGCTCACCATTTACGTGGTTGGTCCAGCATTGAAACAACATCGGATCAATGCTTTTCTAGGGTATTAGCGAAGGGCTATACGATAAAAAAATATTTATGTTGTCATAAACGTGCAGCTATAGAATGCCCCCGAACCTCCTACTTAATTCTACACTCCTACACTCCTATAAAAATATTGAATCCGCCCCTACCATTTATATAAAATTATTTTATAGGGCTAGCCTATGTATAATATGTATAATAATTAGATA